>CM076569.1:114689520-114922399 GCA_034641835.2 Pinus albicaulis
GTATGTTAACGGTGGTTGAGTTTATTTCACTTTCTTAGCGAATGTTGATGACTTTGTTTATCTGCGTTTGTGTTATCATTTAAACTTTTAGGAAGTGAAGGGTGTTATTGCTATGAGGAATTGTTTCCTTTGCGGCCAGAACAGTTTACAAGCATGTCCCTAATGAAGTGTTGCTAACAACATTTCCTTCGGTCTTCATGCTTCATTATTTCCTCTTGCTACTCATAGTGTTACATGTACATTTAATGCATCAATCATATGTCTTGTATCAGTTGATTAGGTGTATACCCACTGTTTTATAGAGTTTAAGCGAGACTCAAAGCAAAGGAGAAATCAGTGGTAGCCGGACCCACACCCCGGACGGGATCCCTATTCCAAACGGTTCAAGGTCTAATTGGGACTTTTTACCGGGGAGATCCCCTGCTGTTGACCGGACAGATTTTCCCGTCAACACATCATCTTCTCATCTATTGCATTGTAATTTGTGATAATTTATGAGTAAGTGATTTATGGATCCTACTCAATATATCATTATCATATAATGCACGATAAATAAGGAATCATTAAAAATATTCATTCACGCCATGCTCTATAACTACTTCTAGTCGTTCAAAAAATCAATGTGGTAGGTTTCATTCTTTGTGGTGTCTCCACGTATAGTCCTTTATTTTTCTATGGTTATTTCATATAACTTATAAATGGTACAAAAATGAAGATCCCTATTCATAGATTTTGAATGGATATTATATCAATGCACAAAGTCTAGTCCCTTGCCATATATTATTTATCATCAACTTCAATTAAATAATCATAATTGGCCAATAATAAATAATCACAACACTACATGTGGGGCACCTTTACTAATCATATGATCAAATTTAACCAAGCTTAAATATTTAAAATCAAATTTATAGTTTTCTCCTAAAGAGGGAAGAGCATATGGGAATTGAATTATTCATTAGGGATGTCAAATTATGCAACTCCATGTCATCGTAAGGTGCATGAATGCACAATGCAACATCGTCCAAAGGATGTAATAAACATAGAGCATCGGGTTTACAGTAAAAACCATGAGATTTTCTAATTTCAAAATAGATTGATTTGATGGAAAGACATTAAAAAAAAACATAAATAATTATATTTAAAAAAATAAATAAATAAATAAATAAAAATAAAATATTAGTTATTTAAATGAAGCCACAATGCTTTATAATCAAGGGATCTTGATAAGGATGGTGAAAAGTAGATCTAACTACCACACAATCAACCAATTCACAACTAGAGTATGCAAGTGGATTGTGTAAAGTAAAGTAAAATTATTACTATATGTATTGTTTGCAAACACTCATTCATTGTATTAGCACAGATAAGATGCACTAGTGTGCCTTGCACTCGTGGAACACTAATTTTCTTGCACAAGGGTTGTTTTGCTTAGTGATGCATCCACTTTTACTTGATGCACAAATGCACCAATTGCATATTTTTTGGCATGCATAATACAAAAGTATTAATGAAAAAACGCCAAACATATACAACATTTCGAGCAAAATATTTCTAAGTGAATAAGCCCTAAAGCACTTTACCACATATTTTACATCAAAATGACCATTAAGATCAAGAAAAATCACGAGCCTTAAAAATTCAAATAGCAGTGTGAAAGGAGAAAATTTATAAACTACTATAATGGAGGGAAGAAATAATGGAGCAAGGTTTTGCAGCGATGTACATAAGGATTGTTTATTATATTTGTCATTGTGAGCTTCAGTATTTTTAATTTGTTAAAATGTGTTTAAATTTACAAATATACATAGGGAAAGATGTATATTTCAAGAAAAATACAAAACAAATGAAGAAGTGTTGAGAAATGAGAATAGAGTCATAATGACTTTTGCTCTCCAAAAATAGATCTCTACTTCAATATTTTCCATGACAAAAATGTAATGCACAAGCCACCCCTTCACGTTTGGAAATAAAATGGATTAGGTTTTTAGTAAAATTAATTATACATTAAAAAAATATGCAAGATTTTTTCCAGAAATCTCCCCTTCAATATTTTTTGTTAGCACTCCACTAGTTCTCCCATGGCTAAAAAGGAGACTAACAAATGTAACCACATACCACTTTTACCTAGTAGCTAGCCCTACCAGGTTGAGAGGGCTCTCTCTATGAGATAAAAGTCAAGGATTGACTGTGGTATGAAGGATATTAGGTTAGATATGATAGGCTTAGGTAGGTTTTCAGTGTTTTTAGAGTTTGATGCTAGATCAGGGATGGAACCAAGTAGCTAGGTCTAAATATCAAAAGGGTTTAGAGTTGCAAAGATATAAAGGTGCAAGGTAGTAGTGGATATATGATGGCTTTAGGAATTTGTAGGTATGGTGGAGGGTCTGAAAAAGTATAGGGACTTAATGAGCATGTTTAATCATGAATTCATTAAACTGGAAGCATGAAATACAAATTGACATTCCCATATAAAAAGAGCTAAATGAAAAGGATTATGCCTATGAACTGTAAGGAAAGCCACTAAAGATACAAGATCTGGAAAGATGAGTTATATATCATTCATCAAAGACTATAAAGAGAAAAAACATGATCATAAACTCACTACACATGAATTCCTAGATTATAGTGGCAACTGCATCTTTTGAATTCTGAATATGAAAGTGAAAGTACAAACTATAAGAGTTACAATCGTCTCATGTCCAACACTCTCAAAATAATTACGAAATGCCTCATATAGTCACTAAGGTCTAAATCCTCCCTTGGAGGTCGAATTGTATCCAAGAAAAACCAAATTCATGCACCTATTCAATGTCTACTACAAGCAAGGGAGGTTACCTAACTCACTTCCTCATTTTTTTAAACCACTTGAGCTAATTTCTCAAAGCTTTTAATACATGATAAGACATTTAACTAACTCAAGTTAACCACAATTACATTTACTTTTGACAATTTACCCTATATCATTCAACCCTAAACTTTTTACCACAGTAATTTTCAAATTACAAAATTGTGGTGTAAATTTTTGGAAATGTAGCAAGTTTTTTGCAGAAGTGTAGCAAGATGTTGGAGGAGGTTTTTGAGTGTCTTCCTGAAGTCCAAATATGAAATTGAGACCAGTTATAGATAGCTTGAAGAGTTTAGTTGACTTTATCATATTTAAGCAGGCAAAATGACCCTTCCTAGGTAGATATATCTTCATTTTCCCAAGACTGCTCTAGATGTGCAGCGAGGGGTCCAAAACAATGGCATAAACATGTTTTTAGGACACTTTTTTGCATTTTTCTTGAAATCTGTGCAAGAGATGAGAAAATAAATGAAATTGATTTAAAGTAGAGGTCATAATATTTCAAAAAATGTTGAGTTTTTGTCATTTGCATACCCTGACAAAAAGTGTAGCGTGAGCTCGTTGCACATGTGGCATGACCAAAATTGCCAAAATACTCAAAAATTCACAAAATTGCAAAAATTATTCAAAACCATTCAAAATTGGTCCAAGTATGATCCATTAAGTCCTAATGTGATATGCTATGATATTAGAGAAGCATCAACAAGCATGTCTAACTTACCCTTCTCCTTTTGGCTGATTAGGGTTTCCTTCAGTTTTTCTTACAATTGTTTGACTTTGACTTTGCAAATCTGATTCCTTGTGTAGTAGTGGGCAACCATATGCCTCTGCATCTTATTGTATCTATTGGATTTTTTAAGGAGTTTATCTAAGTGACAATTCACTTTGTCAACTCAAAACTCTCTATTTTCATTGATTTCCATGGCTATCCTTTCTTCAAATGCCAACTCTTCATCTGGTGGATTTTGTTCTCTTTATTAATGAAGTGCCCTTAGGAGACCCGTGATCCTTGGCCTTTTCTATGTCACCTAACCTTCATGCTTATCTGAATCTTCACTGTCAACCACTGCTTTTCCCTTCACATCTTGCATATTAGCTTTAAACTGATTCTTCTCTAACAATAACCGCTTTTCCTTCAATTGATTGTTCTCTTGCTCTAAGAAAGATATTATGAAATTAGCCCTTGCGAAATTGTCCTTGAGCTTCTTGATCTGAGAAAATCTCTCCTTGATGACCTGCTTTAGGTTTTCATGCCCTTCACTAGCCTCCAAGTCCACTATATCAATGTTATGATGGATGGGATCCTCATCATGCAAAGATGCTTCATGCCATAATGGTGATCTATGTTCTAGTGATGTAAGCTTGGCCCCTTTCACTATGTTTCGATAAAACACAAGTCTCATTCCTCTTGCATAGATTTTGGTCACTTCTCCTTTAGTTTTCTTTGTAACTGATTCCTTTGGTGACCTAGTAGCTATCCTACTAGAAGAACCCACCTCTTGAAATGTTGGTGATAGGGTTTGTTGCTTGCTAGGTGTACTAACAATATGCATGAGCAAGGCTGCCTCAATAAAACTATTCCATGCAATGTTCTTTTCTTCTAACTGATGGAGAACCATAACCTTAACCAAAATATGATGAAAAAGGCTACGATGATGTTCTTTTCCTTTCACTTGCACATTTTCAGACATTTTACCTATGCTCCTATACAAGAAATTATATAAATTGAGATATTTGGCAGTTGTGAAGTGCATGAGCAGTCTTATGCGATATTGGTTGAGCCTTGAGAACCTTCCTTCACATGTGAAGTATTTCATGATCACTTTCATCAATGGAGAATACTTCTCAAGTAAGTATCTAAATGGAAAAACATGCGAAGGATCTTTTTGTAATGAGATTTTAGGTAGGGTTTGTACTCCTCAATGTCCAAATCCGTACCCTTGAAACAATTATCTCCATAATTAGGTATACCTGTGGCTTGAGATATGGCATCCATTGAAACAATAAAGTCTACTCCTGCTAAGGTAGCTTTGTCTCTCTTCAATGCAGTGGCAAAAATTCCTATGAGTTTCTCATGATAGCCAGCCTCTTGGATCCTTTGGAAAAACTCCACGCAGTTTACATCTTCAAAGCATTTCTTAATGAAGGGAGAAGAAATGATTTATTTAACACTTAAAGGTTCAAACCTAAAAACGTTGCCTCCCTTGTTATATTCTTTCCTTTTTGATTGTGAGGTATCAGTCTCCATAATGATACCCTAGGTGATAGGAGGGAAAAACATGGCATTTAAGGCAATGGGTAGATGAAGCTCTGATGAGGTGTAATTGAAGGTATGTGAAGGAGAGTTTCAGGGTTTTACCTTAGAAAATGAAATATGGTGACTAGGAGACCGATAAATCCATAAAAACCCGAAGAAAATTTACCAGCTTGAATCTTAAGAAAATTGATGAAAAGGTTGAGATGAATGTTGTTACTTACTTCATTTGAGCTTGTGGTACCTTCTTAAGTGAAGAAAACCCTTGGATGATTGGATGTCCTTCATTCCACAAAATGATGGATGCTTTTCCCACAAGCGCATTGTACTCTTTCTATGAGCAACACATATGTGCAGCGACGTCTTTTGAAGTGCAACGATTTGACCAAATGTGTAGTTAGGAGCTCCTATGCACATCGCTGATGCGCAGTACTATGTTCCTATGTGCAACGATTACAAATTTTTTCCAATGAGGGCTAGAAAACCAAATTTTCTTGCCAATGGGAGAGGGCAGCTCGATGGTAGGAGGATAGATGAGTGCTAATGAATTTCTCCTTTGTATTTTTTCCTTTTTATGAGTTGAGTTGACCTCTTTTGAGTGGGGATGGGGCCCACTTGTCATTTTCCAAGAAGAATTTTAATGTTTGAACCTTATTCTTTTGATATTTTTATGAGCATTATTGCTTTTTGATGCCACAAAACACTTGAAAACATCATTTAGAACCTTTTTACAAAATTTCCTCTTCCATTCATGATTACCTAAGTGTGACATGAATTTTATTCGACTTTTGATGGTTTGAATCTATCATGACACCTAATGGACCATGAAACCATTAATTTGACCATTAAACCTCTGAAATGACCTGTGACCGTGTGATCATAACTGACATAATGATCCTATCCACGGCTCATGACTCATGACCATCCATGATGGTAGTACCAAAATGACTTTCTAAAACCCTAATCATGATGGAAGAAGGAAAACACCTAAACAAGCTAAATGAGTGACCAAATTTTTATTTGAAAACTAATGAAATGATAAAAATTTGACTTGACACCCTCACAACAACTTTGAAAGAGCGCATCTGATCACTGGTGATAGGCAGAACCCGGTCTGACATTAATAGAGGTTTCATGGCTACCATCTTCATAGTGTTGGTACTTCAAATTTTTGTAGTTTGTAAATCGGAGTGCACCTCTCGTTCTTTACATATATTGGATTTTGTCAGATCTACAATATTAGAAACACACTTCTTTGAGCACCGACATCATTCTCTTTTGGAAATGAGTTTTTTCTTACGTGTTTTTCTCTCTCTCTCCACCTATGAGAGTTTGTATTTGGGTAATTTATTACAGCTCGTTTCTCATATCCAATTTTTTATTTATGTTTACTCCCTATGTTTTTCTTTCTGGGTGAGTGGGTGTTAGAGTTGGTATTTTTTATCACTTCTTTTCCCAATGAGATAGCTATCAGGAGTTGTAAAATCACACATGAATTTGTATCTACCTAATTGTCATAGTTATGCTTAACCAACACTTGGCATCCTTCATTGCTATATAATGGAGGACTTCTATATACTTATACACAATTCTGAGCAATAGAATACTCTTATAAATACTTTAATGTAGTGTTTTATCTTAAAGTTTAGTAATTGGAAGATTTCTACTTATATACAAGCCACCAAAATATAATACCTTTATCAACACATTAATGTAGATTTTTATCTTAAAGTCGTGTAAATGGAATTGTATTGAATTTGAAGAAATTGGCATGGCTTAGTTAATCAAATTTATTTTTTTGTCCAATTTTTTGAGACACTATACGTATAAATTTATTGAATTTCAATAAAACCTAATTTCCAATGCAATTTATAACTTGAACGAAATTATTTTGTTTTGCACTTCCACTTTGAATCTTTAAAGATAATTATATCCATGCTTTGTGCCTCCCAATATAAACTTATCTCAAATCATGTGTAAATTCTAGTTCTCTCGGTAATGGTGTTCACATGAAGGAATGGACAAAAAAATGTTGGAATTTCATCCTTGGTTACTAGCCAAAGGTTAGTGCAATGGTCAATGGGTGGTTTGGATTCCATTTTCTAAATGAGGAGGACGCAACGAAGATTGTAGGATTACCATGGGTTAAAGTTCGAGGTTTCTTAATCCTTAAACATTGGAAACTTGGCTTTGACCTTGTGGTTGAAATACTAAAAACAAAATAATTTGGGCGAAGCTTCCCAGTTTCCGAGTGGAATTATGGAGAAAGGCTTCCATTAAGAAAATTGTAGGAAAAATAGGTAAATTATACTATGTGGACAAGGGTTGTTTGGTTGCTTGATAAGAAGGATTTTTTGTTTCTGGTTGAATTTAACCTCACAAGGGGGTTACCAACAACAATCCATATATATATTGGGAAACATTTTCTATTAGACAACAAGTTGACTATTTTCTATTAGGTGCTTGGAATGCCATAAAACATGGCATCTTCTAGCCAATTTCCCGATGCGCTTTTGGGATAGTATACATGTATCTAGGAGTATTATTATGGACAATAGACATCTAGGATGGAGGGATAGGGGGCATGATCAAAGCATATTTTTCTATGGTGGAATGACCAGTTCTTAGGAATTTGCGCAAAATGAACAACCTATTCCTAATTCTAGAAAGGATCTGGAATTACCTATGAATGAAGTGAATGGTAGTAAATGGTAATGAATATAAGGAGAAATATGGGGAGTCCCCTTTTTGAACTCCTATAAAAATAAATGGAAAATAGGTTGTACAATCTGAAAACAAATCCAATTGGTTATTTCTGTTATCGCCAATCTGCAACAAGAATACCATTGATACAAATATTTCACCTTTATAGGTGAACATGGACATCCAGACCTTGGAGGATTTTCTTGGATTAGATCTGGAACCTATTTCTATAAAGAAAATTAATACTCTTAGTAGAGCATCCTTGAAGGATGGCAACCATGTTTCATTGGAACATAATTGATGGAGACGTAAAGCGCCAAAATTCAGAAAAGTTACCCCTTCTGGTGATATCGAATTTGAATTGAATCACATATTTTCTGAAGCTGTAGAGGAGACACTTATTCCCTCTTTTGATTTGGGACCTAAAAATGACTCATATGAAGCCGAGTATGATTCACACGATTAGGACCTTAGAGAATATTTCCTGATGTCTTTCAGTTGTCAATGAAGCTTATGTCCCTTAATATGAGAGGGCTGTGTAGAAAATATCTAACGCAACTTTGATACCATGTAGAAATTACACCAATGGATTCAATACGATCATGCAATGTACTAAAAAAATACACTGAATCCTTCTATAATATTTTCGGAATATAAATAACGATTGCTCAATCACATGCAAGTAAGATAAAGACGTAAATCAATCGCACAAAACAAGATTTTCCTAGGGAAAGTAGCTACTCAAAACCCCTCCATATTTATTGTATAATCAACCAAGGAATCATGAAACAATACAATGCATATGTGATCACCACAACCTCATACACTCTACCACTTGTCTCACACTGATCTAGGCCAAATTGGACCAATAAATAGCCAATTTCCTACCTACCTTTAGCCTGCCTTGCTCACGCAATCCCTAGGCAAAATAATTCCTATTAAATAGGAATTCCAACCTTCCTTAACTACGCAATCCATCATGGGCTTCTTGTGGCTTTATAATTGCACTCACATAATTCACTAATAATACAACTGATATTTTACTTTCCTTTAACCTTTGTCTCAAATGGGTCATCATCAAAATTGACATGCATGCAACTATTAACAGTGAAACATCAGTTACTTGGTAGATCACTACTTGTGAATTAAATCTGTTTTAATTCACTTGATCTTCCACAAGCTCATCAATTAGTTAGAACTAGTTAAACTAATTTTAACTCGATTAATTTGAGTTAACTAATTGCACTCACACCACACTAGTGCTACAACTGCAATTGGACCCTGTAAATAATAGAATCACTCTACATGCCAATCCTTCGACCCTCAACTCGAAATTCTTGAGCTAACTAACTCTATCACACTTAGTTAACTATTACAAGTTGTTATGAGATAATATTACAATTTATTTTCCAATTTATTGAAAAATTGGTCATCCACATTAGCACTAATGTGTCACTGAATTCATCACTCATGTGTGACTTGGAATCCCACCCTAGTATGTGGTGAATTTTCTTATTTAATTTCAACACCCCCTCTCAAAAGGAAAGGGATTATCAACTACCCCAATCCTACCTCTGTGGTATTCAAATTTTCTCTTCGCAAGTTCCTTTGTCAAGATATCTGCATTATGATCCTCCGTGGGAATTTACTGCAACAACATAATGCGTCTCTAAACACAATCTCTGATATGCTGGTACCGGATGTCAATATGCTTGGACCTATCATGGAATACCAGATTAACCAAGAGTTTTATGCAACTATGGTTATCACATGTATCACCATAAGATCCATATGATGACCAAACAAACCAACAAGTATATTCCTCATCTATATACTAGTTGCCATGTACTCTACCTCAGTTGAACCGAGTGCAACTGATCTCTACTTCCTGCTATACCAAGAAACTATTGTTTATCCTATGTTGAAGATGCCCCTTGATGTGATCTTCCTGTCTGATGGACTACCTACCCAATTTTCATCGGTGAAGCCTTGAAGCTTCACTCCCTATATATGTCTATACCATAATCCACACTCTGTAATGCCCTTGAGATATCTCAACACATGCTTCCCCACCTTTCGAAAGAGCTTGGTAGGCTTAACAATAAATTGAATAAGTTGGTTAACTGCGAAGCATATGTTTGGTCATGTGTTCACCAAATACATAAGTGAACCCACAAGCTTCCTGTAAATAGTAGCATCCATTACCTCACTTGAAGTAGCATCCTTCTTCCTCCAGTTTCCTGCAAGAGGAATCTCCATGGGTTTGTTGCCCTCCATTTCGAAATTACTCAGAATCTCCTTGGAATACTTTCCCTCAGATACAAATAGTTTCCCATATCTTTTCCATATTTCCAAGCCAAGGAAATAGTGCAAGAGCCCCATGTCCTTCATGTCAAACTCCATTACAGGATCCTCTTTGCAAGAATTTATGAGCTGCTCATCACCTGCTAGTATAAGATCATCAACTTAAAGTACAATAATCAAAAGCTTACCATCAACCACAATATGATATAGGTTCACATCCGCTTCACTCTTTGTGAAGCCCAACTTGGTGAAATAGTTGTCGATCCTGTTGTACCAAGCACAAGGTGCTTGTTTCAGCCCATACAATGCTCTCTTGAGTTTGCACACAAACAACTCCCTATCAAAGGTCTCCAAACATTTTGGTTTCTCAATGTAATATTCTTCCTCAATAACTCCATTAAGAAAGGTTGTATTTACATCCATCTTATGTATCTGCCACCCCATCTACACTGAGAGTGAAAGGATAGATCTAATCGATGAGCACCAAGAAACCGGTGCAAAAGTCTCCTCATAGTCAATCCACTATACCTATGAGAATCCTTGGGCCACAAATCTAGCCTTGTATTTCTCCACAGTCCCATCTGTTGCTTGCTTCACCTTGTATATCCACCTAGATCCAACCACTAACTTCCCCACTGGCCTTGGGACCATTTCCCATGCAATGTTTTTGATAATGGAGTCGTACTCCTCAACCATGGCATCAACCCATGTTGGTTGCTGAACTGTTTCCTCAAAAGAGGATGGCTCTGTCACAATACACTCGATCATAAGAGTCATGTATCAAGTATAGATGTTGGGAACCTTATCCGCCTGTGCTATGATGTAGGTGCACCTACATGATCTGTCACATATAACATAAATATTTTAGCCTCTCTGGTGCGCTTCCTACCATTTCTGGTGGATGACTTTGCATGAGTGGGTTTTGGCACTCCATGATCCTCTACTTGTGGCTGCTCCAGATAATGAGGTTCATCCTTTGGAACTAGGAGTTCCTCATCTATATGCAAGTTAAGCTCCCTCTCAAGGGACAATCACATGGATTTCTCCTCATCAAATTTAATAACTCTCTTGACAATTGTCATCCTGTTAGCCAAAAAATACACCTGATAGTTTTGGGGAGTATCATTATACCCCACAAATATCCCAACCTCTGTTGCTGGTTCTAGCTTATTCCTAGCATCTTTGGTCACATGGAAATAGACAAATGAGCCAAAAATTTTAAAATGTGAAACATCTTGTTTCTTACCTAAAAAAGCCTTCTCTAGTGTACTCATGCCAAGTATCTGATGAGGACTACGGTTCTGCACAAATACCGCTTAGGCCCTGATCATGTAACATAGCTCATCTTTCTCCCACAATTGTTCTATTCTTTATTTCTGCAACCCCATTCTGTTGTGGGTTATGAGGTGCAATCGATTCTCTCTGAATTAATTCTTTGTCACATAATTTCTTGAATTAATTAGAGATATACTCACCACCTGTTGGCTTGAGGGATCCTGACCCAGGTTCGGAGGTTAAGGTTTGCCAACAAACCCCTATACTACTGGCCCTTTTGGAAATGACCTACTTGCGCAAGACAAGATCTCACCCGAAGCAGTATGGGAGGGTGTTGGAACAAGGTTTCCGTACCCAGAGAGAGAGTAGGTAAGTCGAGGTAGATCTGTGTTCACAACTTATCGGATTTTCACAAAGTAAGTCTATTTGTAGGCTTTTAATAGTGTAATCATTTATTAATCATAATAGAGATATTACCATTCACAGATCTATTCAATACCCTCGCATCCACCTGTGTAACAGCAATTACCAGCACATAATATCATAAGCACAGCTACAGATACATTCGCAACATAAAAATATAGCACAGACGTATTCACAACTTAAAAATATATCATAGACACACATCAATAGTAAACACAATAGATCCAGATACCACATAGATATTTTCACAATACTTCACATTCATTAATATTCAGATCCACTTACAACCAAAACCAACCAGCGCACACAACCTAGTGGGGTCCGCACACAGCAGCACTAAGGATCTTCGTGCACACAGCCAGCAGGAGTCCTTACCCAAACAACCCAAAACAGATCTAACAGTTTGCACGTAGCAGCAATCTTAATTCTTGCCTACCTCTAGACTCAAACTATTCATCTATTTATATCGATGTAGCCTATGCTATCTTATGGTCCGCAAACCGTGGTTTGTGGACTCTAGGCCTACCCTTTGACCCATTACAATGCGTCGGGGATTTGACCCACCCCAAAACCTTTGCATTAGACTAATTAATGCATAAATATACAAAATTCACAGCTTAGGGAGCCCTGCCCCAATAGGCCCCCAACACAATCTTGTGACTCATCCTGAGTCACTATGGCCATGGGTTTTACATCTTCTCCTAGAGCTGCTTGATCGCATCCACCAGCAGGGGCAGAACTCCTTCACTTTGTGCAACAACATTCTGAGCAATCTCCACCAATTTCTGCGACATTGGAGCCTCGGTAGCAACAATGACGCTCTCCAGAGTTTGGTTCAGCTGCTTTACTACGATATTGATGTCCTGAGATAGCTTGAGGGCCTCATCTGCCCATGGATTGAGGTGATCACTCAAAGACTTCTTCTGTTGTCGAAGAGCTTCCATGTCATCCCTGATTGCATGGCTAGTGCGCAATCGGGCCAAGCGTTGAGCGGGGACTAGAGTGGTTAGTGTATCCTCCATTTGGTCGAACTCTTCTTCCTTCTGGCACAATGCTTGATTGATTTCACGCAGGAGAGGATCGCGCTGCACCTTGGCCAACAGTTGCATAGCTATTTCCAACAGTTCTGCCCCCTGAGTGATTTGATCTGTAATAACATTGGTGGCCTCTATATCCAGTGCAACTCACTGGGCTCATACCTCTGGTGGCGTTTCTAGCTATAACTTGGCCTGCAAGGCCATAATCTATTGTTCCATCTCTGTCTTGACCGCTTGTATCTCGGTCCTTAAGACCTTTAGGGGGGTGGAAAAAGTCGGGATATCGTCGGTGACGTCCACGCAGATCCTAGTAATGAGGTGCTCCAATTTTTTCTGCTATGCAACGATGAGGATACATGCAGCTTATGCTTGAGATACCTCAGCAATTTTTTCTTCAATTGTCTGCTCAGCTGTACTGAGCTGCTTGTGCACTTAACGGTCTCTATGTTGAATCTCTTCAAAAAAAGACGCGTGAAGGATCTGCAATGGTTCATGTGGTAGGCGAGCGAGATCCAACTGTACCTCTATGCAGGCCTAGACTTGCACTCGTAAGTCGTGTGGACTCAGTATGAGGGATGCACCTGGTAGAAGGCAGAGGCGGCTTTCCGGCGTATTGATTACTATGCTTCTTGTTGCTGGGGTCAACCTTACCTGGATCATACTCATCTACAAAGTGTTAGTCTTTAGCTGTAGAGCCCGAAGCTTAGCTTGTAGGGTGTCGACCGTGGCTTTCTGCTACTCTTCCAGAGCCAGCCATTTGTCCTCTGCAGCCAGGGTAACCGCATCTGTTATTTTCTCTAGGTCTTCTTCTGTTAGTGTAAATCTTGTGTTGCATTCCAGCCTTTGTGCTTGTTGCTTCTTCCGTAGCCCTTTAACAGGGTCACCAGTCCACTTCGTACCTCAAGGGGAGTCAGCACCTCCCGCATCCAGATCTTCGGTGCCTAGATCCTGCTACGAATCCTTCTGCGATGCCAGTTCGGTGCCTTTCCAAATAATCTTAGCCTGCTGTGAATCCTTTTGTGATACCGGTTCTGTGCCCTTCCTAGTATTCTTACCCTATCCTCCGATCTCCTGGCAGTGGTGGGAGGGGTGAACCTTGTGGTGCTTGTTCCTGACTTGAAGCCAAGCATCTAGTGTGGAGGCCAAGTCACAATTAGGTGGTCAATTTCTTCATCCACAACCATATACGGAAGTGAGACCCATGTTGGATCTTTGCGGCCTCTGATTTGTACATTACGCATAGTTACCTGAAACGCGGTGATGCTTTTATACTTATCATAAATTGCTGGCAACAAGCACGATTGTGAATTGATGGCTGTTGCGAGCTCACTCTGAAATAGGACCCAGAAGAATTTATTTTCCTCAATACGTTGCGCGTCCATTGAGTCACACAAATTCGCATAGCATGCCCCCTCGCACATATTTGGTGTGAGCACAGGGAGGACCAATTCTTCAGGAGCTTCCCATGAGACCAACACAATGAGAAGCAACAACCAGGAGTAGCAAAATGCTCATCCCTGATCCTGGGCTTCGCATACATTCGCCAGAAATTCTTTGCACTAGAACTGGGACCAGTTAAGCAGACCCCTTTTTCACATCGGCCCGCCAGCTGAATTAAATATGTAGGGATGGTGGCAGCCTAGCATTTGTGTATCATCTTGCATGACAGCAACAAGGTATCCATCTACGCACTGGGGTCACTGATGGTGTTGATCATGAACCCCTGAGTGTTGTGCTCCACACGGTAATCCTCACACACCCTTTTAGTGATATTTTTCTCATACTTCTTTCCAACGCGCAGCATAGGGTCTGGCCCTTCCATAGGGAGACCAGTAATATGGTGGATAAGTGCTGCATCAATGGGGATTCGCTCCTAGATCCATAAGCTCCCATTATAGACCAAGGCAAGCAATTGGCGCAAAAGTAGGTCTGTGACATTGTAGTGGCCAAAATGAGGCATCCTCAACAAGTTTAATAGTACAAAACCAGCCAACCTGTGTGCCCATGGCATGGGGACTAATTTTATCCTGTCATCTTCCAATACCCTATCGAGATATAGTTCTGGTGCCAATTCGGGGAAGGTCTCCAAATTGGCCAGGTCGTGGTCGTCAAATTTTACCTCATGGAGCTTGCCAAAGGGTTCTCCAATGATGGGGACCTCACCCGGAGTCAACGACATTTGCAGATAGGTGCGCAGGCCATTGATATTCTTAGGCGTGCATACCAAAGGCCTGCGAGCCAGAACATAGGGCGGTAGCCAGTTGATCGGTTCAGCAATCCGGCCCTCTTCTTGAGTGGACATAGGTATCTTCAATGTGTTGGGAGAACGTGCCTAGGGCACCGTTTGAGGGGACTTCACATTTTAGGGAGAGGTACGGGGTTTCACCCCACCCCATTTTGCAGGTTTCCCCGACCCTTGCACCTTTTCTTTCCCCTTCTTCTTTTCATGGCTTGGCGTGGATATAACCTCCTCAACTTTGGGGTAGACTTCCAACACTTCCTTAGATTCTTGCTCTATTGAGGCCATAGTCTAGGAGGATTATGAAGGGTAGATGCAGTCATTCTGGCGCGAAAAATGAACTCAGGGTGGCTACTATCTGAGGGGGAAGCACGCTCAGTCATGAACAAGGCGCAATATTCACGGACTCGTATAAAACACAAAATTCTCAAGATACATGAAACCCTCTTCTGAGCTATACTTCTGCTTTTATAGCCTTGGAGATTCACCAATGGCTAGGTGAATCTTATCAGGAAATTACCATCAAGAAAATGGTAAAATATCTTCATAAATCACCTCATTAATTGTTGGCCGCCTGCTCCTTTCAACGATAAAATTTGCTTTCTACCCAATTTTACTGTTCCAACAGCTAGTTTTCACACCTCTTGTGCACCTAGTGCACCTCCTGCGCTCAAAACACACCCTTGCACTCATAGCACACCTCTCCAGGCCTTCAAACTTGTGATCGATACCTCCACGTACCACAGTATTGCCTACAATTTCCTCCCTTTGTGCGCATATTATACCCCAGACAACTCCTCTGGCCATATAATCATTTGATCTGGTATGGTTTGAGCTAGCTTTCATTGAAATATCTTGGTATCATATTTCCGCACAGGGTAGCTAGCCGAAAAACTCCTCCATCAGTGATTTCTTTTACCATATAGGGACCTAGCCAGTGCTGTTGGAACTTCCCCGAGTGTTTCGCAAACTACCTATCATACAACAGGACCAATTCGACCTCCACAAATGTCTTTTTTCCGAATATGTCGATCATGCAATGGCTTATCTCGAGCCTTGTAAGCATGCTGATGGAAATTGACAATGAAACGATCTTCCTCCAACGCCAAAAGTTGCGCTAAACACTCCTCCATGATATCGGGCTCCACCATGTTCGTAAAGGCTGCGATGCATAGGCTAGGAACAATATACTCCATGGGCATAATGGCCTCCTTGCCATAGACCATCCTAAATGGTGTCTTCTTTGTGAACTTCTTGCAGGTGGTTTGATAGGCCCAAATAACTAATGGGATGCACACGTCCCAGTCAGGCGATCGACATTATAGACCTTGGCTAGTGCCTGCTCCAAGATCTTATTAAAAGCTTCTACAGCTCCATTTTCTTGAGGATGATACATGGTGCTTTTCATGTGGTGGATCCGAAATTATTTAGTTAAGGCCTATATTATTTCATTAACAACGTGCGTACCTCTATCACTCATTAAGATCTTCGGGCAGCCAAACCTGGTCAGAATCTGGTCAAAAATGAAGTGTTCAGCAGTATCTGAAGTGGAATCCTTCACATCTTGTGCTTCAGCCCATTTGGTTACATAATCAGTTGCAGTGATGATGTAGAGCACACCTGTCTTCTTTCCTAGCGAGTTGATGGGCTGGACGAAGTCGATGGCCCATTTATCAAATGCTTGCAGGGCCATTTTCTGTTGAAGGAGCATTCCGTCTCTGCGCGATGGCCTTTTGGTCCATTGGCATGTATCATAGGCTTTGCAATAGTCGTGCGAGTCGCTATGCAATGTGGGCCATCATAGCCCCGCTCTCAAGATCTTTTGCATCGTTGCTTTCCCTACGTAGTGACCTCCTGCTACGCCCTCGTGAACTTCTGCTAAGATATCGCGCCTTTCATGCTCCAAAAATTATCTTTGTAGAATATCGTCAGCTTGCAGCTTATACAGATGGCCTACAATGATGCTAAAATCTATTGCGTGGGTTACCAACTCTTTATTCTGTTGTACTAAATATTCTGTAGGTGCCATCCCTGTAGTCAAGAAGTGAATGATGGCAGCGAAGTGCACATAACCTACCTTAAGAGAGAACAACTACACATATGTCAATCCTTCTTCTAGGTTGGTCGGTTCTTCACCACTTTCGATTCGGGATAAGTGGTCTGGCCCATCATTCAACTTCCCCGGCTTGACGATGATCTCAAAGTCATATTCTTGGAACATGTAGTAGCCATCGGCAGATCCCCCCCGCCAACACAGGCTTATTCACCAGGTACTTCAAATTTGAGTGATCTGTAACCATCATGAATTGCCCTTCTAATAGATAATGCTGGTATTTCTACAATGCGTAGACCATGGCCAACCCCTCAGGCTCCATAGTGGAGTAATTGTGGTCCGCAACAGAAAGTTTCCTACTAGAAAATGCAGTTGGATGGTCAATGTATCTATCTTCAAGCTGCGTAAGGATAGCTCCCAGGGAGATCCCCGATGCATCTACATGAATATGGAACACCTTCGCCCAGTCAGGAAAGATGAGAAGAGGCGTAGAGACCATCTTTTCCTTGAGTAGCTCGAAGCTCTTCTGACACTCATCATCCCAAAAGAAGGAAACACATTCTTTAGCAATTTTTCCATAGGTGTTGTGATTAGCGCATATCCTTGAATGAACTTCCTGTAGTAGCTGGTGTGTCCGAAGATTGAGCGCAACTGTTTCTCAGTTGTAGGTACTACCAGGTTTATGATAACTGCTACTTTGGCAGGATCAACCATTAATCCTTGTCGACAAACTATGTGACCGAGCAAGATCCCAAAAGGTACGCAAAATATCCACTTCTTGATATTCAGGGAAATATGATGCTTTCTACAGACGTCTAACATTATGCGTAGGTTTGAGACGTGTTTCTTTACCAACCTAAATACGGTTTAGTCATCAAACTATACCTCCAAAAAGTTGTGGATGAACTCTTTGAACACTGCAACCAGCACCCGCGAAAATATGGCAGGGGCATTCTTGAGCCCAAACAACATGAAAGCATACTGAAAAGATCCCCATTCAGTGGCAAACGTGGTTTTGCTGCGATATTCAGGTGTGATCCTGATCTGATGGTAGCATGAGAACACATCCATGAACGAGTTTGCTTTCTGCCTCCCCATGCTGTCAAGAATTTCATCTGAGAATGGCGTAGGGAAGGGATCATGTATGCAGGCATCGTTTAATTTGCGCAGATCAACATAGATTCATATTTCTCCCTTAGTATTTTTCTCCTAAACCACCATAGGACTTACCCAATCTGACTGCTCAATTGGTTTGATCATACCTGCGGCTATCATCTTGTCGATTTCTTACTTGACCTTTTTTTTATACTTAGGGTTCAACCGATAATGGCACTACTTCACAGGGCGCACATCTGGTTTTAAAGTGATTGGCATGACCCCTAGGTCCCCTGTAATCCCTTTGAGTTCCAAAAATTTTGTCGAGAATAAGTCCTGGTATTCCGTGAGGAGTTCTGTAACTTTTCCTACATTATCATCATCCTAGTAGTCCCCAATTTTAGCCATCTTAGGTTGCTCCTCCATTCCAATGTTGACTTCTCACAGCTTCATAGGCTTAGTGACATCAACGGTCTGTAGTGGGGGTCAAGCAACTGTGTGCTTTCCTTCCGACTCTGGGATAGAGACATTTCGCGGGTCTTCATCACATTCTTCTATTGCTAAATTGCGGCAATTGACAATATCCTACAGCTGTGTTTCCCATGTTGGTGCCCCGTGTGCTGCGCAAGGGTGTGATTCATCAAATAATAAGGCATCTATATCCTACAGAGCTTTTTCGAGTGCCTCCGTTCCACCTACCAACCCAAATGTCCCTACAAACTCGTCTTTTAATGTTTCCCAATGGCAGGTGTGGTGATGTAGTTCTGCATCTAAATACCATGAAGTGGGAATTGGCCCCAAGACATGAATGAACAAGTGAACCCATTCTTCCGTAGTTCGTTTGCACCATTTCTCCATCCATGCAAAAAAGTGCTCACATGGGTCCCTTGGGCTGAGGAAAGTCTTTACGCGCAGGTGAGCTGGAGGTTCAAACTGTAGGACCATCATGCCTTGACATTCCTCCCAATCATGGAACTTCCCTTTATGCGTATCCCACCACCTTGCCGGAGTTGCGTGCATGGCTAGATTAAGGGCCCATAGCCTTCACTCCCATGGGACTTCAACTTCAAATGCTCGCAAAAAATCCCTAATACTACCAGAACCATCAAAGTAGGGTATTTATCTTACCTATGAGGAGATGCATTGGAAGTTCTTTGTGATTCTAAGACATCACAGCACAGATACATCATGTATCTGGTTCTGCCAATTTTCTATCTCCCCATCGAAGTCAGAGAAGCATTCACTGTCCTTTTCCCAGCAGAGCACACCATTAGTCATAGGATTGATCCAATCTTTGTCCTGAGCGGTTAACTTATAGATGTGATCCACATCCTCTTCTTCGCACACTGTTCCTATATACCATTCTCCTTCCGCAGGGTCTAGTGGGACTATCACCCACATACCTTCATTCTTAAACACCATGCTTCTTTTCTTTAGGTTGATGATGCCTCCCATGTCTATTGCCCAATCCAATCCTAGGAGCACAGGATAGGGGTCCTCATCTTCCACAATATGAATGACCTCAAAGTCGGTGCGGACATTAACTCTTGTGATATCTACTATAATTTTTGACAGTCTTCCAAACGATATGATCTTCTGTTGTTTGGCCATGCACAGCTAGATTGTGGACCATTCCAACTTAGGTTCTCCCATTCGCTGCTAAGTTTGCTTAGATAGTACGTTCACATTTGATCCTGGGTCCAAAATAACCTAATCCATTTCATAGTCGCCAATCTGTGCTATTAGCCACATTTCTCGACCAGTGCGTTTATTATGCTTGTAAATTTTGTGCACATCCTTAACTTCTGGGGATGGGTTAGTTCTCTCTATGCTACTATCTATCAGTCCTTGCATATTCTCTAATACCTTCTGGTTGCGTAGAATCTTCATACATTCCTGTAGGAATGGTTTAACTTCATCATCTGTTCTTAGGTTTGTTGGAGCTTTTGAAATAGGCGCCTCATCCTTAGTAAAGTCTTTGTTGGTTGCGATGAAGGTTTCCTTTTCCTTATGTAGGTCCAAGTTTTCCTACTTGGTAGCTTCTTTCTGGATAAGAGGTTCGGCTTTGGATTTTTCTTCAACTCCTCCCGTAGCCATGCCACTATGCATTATGACATTAATACTTGGTCCTTCATCACGTGGTTCTGCCTTAACCCTCTGTACATTCTGCGTGGGTGTCTGCTGTTTTTCCTGCATTTTTGCTATCAGAATTAGACAATCCTCAATCACATGGTCCAATTTTCTACAATAACGGAAAGATCGTCGTGCAGGTTTCGGATAGTCCCTCACAAAGTGCCCTATCTCCCCACAGTTGTAACAGATCAATTTTCCTCTTCCCCGACTTGTGCTTCCACCCCTTCCCCCTCCCCTGCCCCTTGTTGGGGAGCCTCCTCTCCTTGATGGGGATAGTGGTAAGGAAGGGTCAGCCTATACCCTATATATATTTCCTCGATTTGTCATCAAGTCATAGGTCCGGAAATTATACTCGTCATGCCCCATAGAGGAGCAGAATTGACACCATTGGTGCTTCCATTATGGAATGTAAGCACCCAGTTGGGGACAGTGGTTAGTGTCATGTAGCTCGGTGACACGACAATCAGCACACCATAATGTTGGACCACTTGGTCCTGCAACCTCCTAAGGATGCAATGGGATGGGTCCCCCAGCTTGCATGTAGTCTGCCAGTAGAGGACACTAATCCTTGGAATGGTTGGACACCCTACATCTTATGCACCATATGTCTGGACTAGCCTCCTTCCCCCATTCTTTTCGCAGGTTTTGTATTTCAATGTGCATTACCTCCAACTGTCCCTAGATCTACTGTACCCCAAACTGAGCATCATCCCTTAGTGCAACCTCTAGTTTCATATCAATCTCTAGGGCCTTCTCTTGCATTGCAATCGATTGCTGACCCATAGGTCTACGTAGGTGAGGCAACAACATAGCGATAAACCCTTCCTTGTGTATCTATCATCATACTAAAATTCCCCATATCTGATAACCTTTTTTAGTCGCTGCTCATCTTCCCATACTAATTCAGTAGGTCCCTGTCTAAAGTCTTTCAAGTCGACCACTATTTGAGATTAATATTTAGGCTTTCAAAACTCTTTTCTTAACGCTGTCTTAATCTCCTAAATATATGGATCCACATGATGTCCTACATACCCCATATACCAATCCAGGGCCCGTCCTTCGAAGGCGAGTGATAGCTGCACT
Source organism: Pinus albicaulis (assembly GCA_034641835.2). Lineage (NCBI taxonomy): Eukaryota > Viridiplantae > Streptophyta > Pinopsida > Pinales > Pinaceae > Pinus > Pinus albicaulis. The sequence goes on from CM076569.1 coordinate 114,710,968, forward strand.
CTCTTTACCACATCGCTAGCCACATTCTGCGTAGCCCATACTGATTCTACGACAAACCAAAATTGGTCCATATCTTCATCCCCTACACCCTTGAAGGTAGGTAGCTTCATGTGCGTGGCCATATCATCTTCCGGTGGTGGCGGAGGTGTAGGTGAGTTCTTACCTTTATGCTAACTTGAAGGTGGTGTAGCTAGAGGGCTATGCGCATTCGATTCCCTCAATGGACTTGTTGAAGACTCAAAAATCGCTGCTTCAAACATTGGGGGATAACCACTGGGTCGGGACCTTAGGACAACTCCTTTTCCGTTTGGTGTGGTGGCTCCGATTGGATTGATAGGACCAGTTTCCTAGTAACTTAAATGGGTTGGTAATGGAATGATTGGATGAATGGAAAATGGGACTAAATGACTGAAATAAACTATCTAATCTAATTTATAACTGATAAATAATTCTAAAACTAACCTGGGTGTCAAATATGAATACAACTTAAAGATTGTTTCGATCAAATATATAACCATGAAAATGTATTATAATTTAAATGAAATATGTAGTAACAAATAAAGATAACTCTATTTAAGAAATTAAAGAGAGTTATAATAGCACATTGTACTCATTATTTTATATATCATTCACATATACTGAAAGAGATGAATATTTATACACACTCAGAGATGATATGTATAAAGAAATATTGTAAAATAAGTACATATAAATGATAGCAAATTTTAAAAGAGAATATCTCACAACATAAGAAATTAACAGTGAATAGATAGAAATACCATATCCATCTTGATACTTTCTGACGCAATTCGATATCCAAATCCAACAACTTCAATGTAAAACAGACTCCAAGATACAGAAATGCAATTCTTAAAGGAAATTTTGCATAGAACCACTAGATCTGATCCTTTATAAAAATATAAGAGTCAATGGAGTATAGAAATGTAATCCCCAAGTCAAAATATTACAAATTTAGGACCCCTTTCTAAATGCATGAAAGGGGTTTAAATAGGTACTTAATAAAACAAAATAACTAAAACTATTCCTACAATCTATCTAATCGGAAATCTAGAAAAAGAATTGCAATTTTGAAGTGAAACCAATTCATTGATTATATTCTTGGTTTAATGTGCCCAGATGGCATATTTTGAGCATATCTTTCACTTCTGTTGGATGACTTAACCTTGAATGTAGCTGCCCAGTATACGTAGCATCGGAGAATTCAGGAATGATACACTGAATGACATTTGAAAGGAATTTGATAGCTATTTGTTTACTATGTGCCTTGATCAGATTAGTCCACATAATATCCCATGAAATTCCTTGAAGCTTGCTAATCTGTTGATTTTTATTGATTATCTCTTCTTTCCATCTGGAATCAGCTTCTTTTTCTTTCGGTAATTTGCCTGGGTTACAATCTGAGATCAAATTAATGGCATACAAGCTATCATTAACCAATTGTGTAATATTATTCATCATACTTTTAGCTCTTGATATGGCTCTTTCTGATTTCATCAACTGCTGTTCTCATTCTGGAATTAAAATTTCCTTGTGTCTTTCCTCAATTCTGGGAAGACTAGCTTTTCTTCCCTGCTCTGTATCTTGCCATGAAAGGAACTCAGAAATTTTATCATCAGCATTATCAATTTCTTGCCTAAGAGTGACTGCTTCATCTATCAAAGATGATTTTATTTCGCACAAAGGCTCAGCTTGTGTCAATTTCAGACAAAACTCATTCAATTGCTGAGATAGCAGTTTGTTTGTTTCAAGGGCTTCATTTTTTAATTGCTCTAATTTAGGATAATCCTTGAACTTGTCCAATGCTAATCAGAATGTTTTCTCTTGTTCGATCTTTGTATTTTTCTCACTTTGCAGAAGATTTTGTAGCTTTTCTACCTCTTGACTCAACTGCTGTTGTTTGTTCAAGGCTTATTCATCAATATTCTTCTTTTCAATGCTAAGCTGCTCTTCTAGCTGTTTAGATTTGATCTCCTGATCTTGAAATTGTTTTTCCAGCTTAACAAGATTTTTTTGATGCTCTGTGGCCTGTTCTTCCAACATAGGTATCTGTAAGTATTTTTTTTTTATCAATTGGGAGACTTCAGAAGCTTTTTCTATAGTTGCAGCACTATAGGCACCTACGTATTGAGATAATTTAGTGAGATCCTCAGATGGATTCACCTCAGCATTTTTATAAACAATATTCATAAACTCCACTTGTGATGTTGAAAGTGTATCCTGATCAGTTCTTCTCCTCTTTCTCTACTTTCTCAAAACAACCCTATGTTTGAGACTGTAGAATATGTCTAGAAGAGGAATTTCCTCTACTTTCAGCATAATTTCACCTGTAGGATTTTCAGGAATGACTTCCATATCCTGATCTTCTGGATCTTTAACTTGGGGATTATTTTTCAATCCTATTTTTTGGGAAAATTGATTATATTGGTCCAACAAATGGGAAGAAACATTAATTTCAGTAGATTCTACTACTTTATCAGTAGTTTTCTCTCTTCCAAGTTGTAAATCTGGATTATTGTTCATATCTTCTGTTATTGTTTGTATAATAGTTTCATTGCCTATGTCTTCCTTTTAAGTATCCACATTGGCCTTAGTACCTGTGCTTTTATTTTTTGTATGAGTTGTAGACTACTGATCAGTATGTACATCAAGTTTAGCAGCTGTTTCTTTCTTCTTAGTATCAACTTTGCTGCTAATGTCTTCTTTCTGCACAGCAGGATTAGTTCTTGTTACTTCTTTCTGTGTCTATATGATGACCTTGCTGGTAGATGTTTCTGTTACTTGTTTTCTAGATGTATCCTCTTTTTTCTTCTGCTGTGACTCAGCCTCTTGCATAGGAACTCTTAATTGATACAGAGGAGCTTTGAGTAATCTATGGCTTCTAAATAACATAAACTTATTCATCTCTTCAGTTTGGAATTTGGACTTGGCTAAATCATAAACTTGGGACAAATTATCTACAGAAACAAATAAATCATCGAACTCATCTCGTTCGTGTTCAAATCGAGCAATTGAAATTGAAGTGGTAAAATCAAATGCCACCTTCCTTGGGTCATATTGTCTGCCTTGGACTGTTGAAAGATTGAGATTGTTTATCTTGCCAACTTCTTTCTCAGCATGAACAAAATTATTGAGAGTATAATCTCCACATTTAAAAGGAAAAGTAGGCCACATTAGATTCTTGTTATTCTTTAAAGACCTGGACATGCCTTCTACTGTTAGCTGATATGAAATTTCCTATGCTAACAATTTATCTAGAACATACAGAGGAAGAATATGGGGTTCTACAATACTCCCAAAAACTCTGATATACGTGAATCTTTCTTCTCCCAACCAATCCCCAATCGAGGATAAATCAACTTTAGCCTTCTCAGAAAGTCTAGGAGGGAATCGACCAAAAATAGTTTCATAAACCAGGATGAGGAAACCGTGAAAAACTCTGTAAACATGGTTTTTAAAATGCCCCTTCCACAAGAACTTGTGATATATATGAATAGGAGCAAGATATTTAGGGGTCCATTTCCATCCTAACATGGGAAATTCAGAATTGAAACAAAGGGCATCTAGAATATAAGCACAAAAATAAAAAGGAGTAGTATTTCCTGTGTTTTTTTCCTTCCTATACTCAAGAATCCTATTGGCTATCTTATCAGAAAGAATGAAAGCCCAGTCCATTATTTTGGAGTTAACAGTAGAATGAATTAAAGGTACCATTTATATAGAGAACCTAGATGAATTGTCATTTCTGAATAATCTTCACATCATTTCTACGGCGTAACTGTATGGAGGCGAAAGGGATTCCACTGAGTACATACCTGATGCCTCGTTTTTGTGTTTTTCGGGAGCCCTTATCCATTCTCTAATCGGCTCCGTCTAATTTTCATTATTTGCAGCAAATCCCTGGATGAAGGATTTGCTGTAGATTTTCTGCGGGTCCAGAAGGTGGTACATTTCTTTAATGTCCTCTGCTTTAAAAGACCCGAATGTTGCTCTAGAAACTGAAACAAACGTCCTGTTCTGAATGGTCACATTGTCAATTACCCACCGAATCACATCATAGTATGGGAAAATGTTTGCTCGAGCTGCAATTCGGTGTAGGAACGAATTTGCAAGTGCTTGAAGAGAATTTTCTGAATTAGACTCTGAATCATCCTCGTCAAGAACTGTTTCCTTCGCCACAGTAACCTTAGGCTTTCCCCTTTCAATGAGTTTATATACCTCTTCCCAGGATAATTTACCAAGACCTTGGCACGACGTGTCTTTAACCATCTTAATTTTAGCTGGTTTCTCTTTAGGTGCCATGGTGAAAATAGGGGCTTTTGTAACGACAAAAACTTTTTCTTTCTTGGATCTCTTCGACATTTCGATATCCGGTAACGTTTCCCTCCCTCTGCGAATGAAAGGGTTGGGCGTTCTTTGGTTCTGCAATGGAGAAAAAAGCTTTCAGACATGGTAAAAAGAGAATAAAGAGAACAACTATATGAAATATTTATTCATTTATTTTCATTTATAACTCCGTATTTTAAACTTAAATGCTCTCTTAAGAAGTCACACTCACGCGTTCGAAATAGAATCAATAGCCATCATCCTTTTGATTTTCTATTAATAATAAAGGTGCAATTGGATATCAGCGGTTTTTGAAATGAAAACATAAAAATTTCCCTTGGAACCATGCGATTACAATGAATGAATAATATATGTGCAATGTCAAATATAAAGATTAAGTGTTAATTGCATCGGAGATTTTCAAGAGGGACAACAAATATGATTTTATAGTCTCTGTCGATTTCCGATTGCGATGATGGTGTATCGCATCAGAGATTTCAGTATCATGAGTGATTACAACATTTCTTTCTCCGAAATGCGATTGCGATCAATTGCATCTCATCGAAGTTTTGAAAATGACCAAACAAGGAGTTTTCATTTTCGATTTGTGATTGCAATGGCGGTGGGGCCCATCGCATCAGAGATTTATAAAACAAGCGCATATGATATTGCTTTTTCGAAATGTGATTGCGATCAATTGCATCGCATCGAAACAAATGTGAAAGTTATAAACCTTTTGCGATTTGCGATTGCGATTGGTTCAATCGCATCGGAGTTTTTGAAAAACAAATATACAACTTAAGATATCTCCGATCATACGATTGCGATTAATGTATGTTGGACTTTTTCCATTTAAATACTTTTATGTGATAAAGTCTTTATATTACATCGGATCAGAAATTATTTCAATGTTGTATTTATTTATACACACTTGTTAATAAAGATATGCAATATGTCTTTCTAACAATGAACTCTTATTTCTAATTAAAAAATGATCAGATTGCTTCTAAATCTTTTATTTCTATCTAAAAAGAAAGATAAAAAGGGGACCTATTTCTAAAAATTTAGAAATGGGGAGGGTTGTTGTACAGTATAACAATTAGTGATTCACTGGAAGAAACAGTTATCTTTGAAAAAATAAATTGAACACTATATTTCTAGTAAGTAAATTTTTTTAAAGATAATGAAAACTATCTTAGAGAAATTTTAAATAAAATCTAACTCTGAAAAAGAATACAAATATTTTACAATTTCTTTCTAATTCCTCAAAGATAAAAACATTTTTTGGTTTTCTCAAGCTTTGATTGGTTGATAATAATGAAGTAGGGGGATTTTTCAAATTTAGCTTTTGTAATATACTCTATTGTCATAGGCATTACCACTGCTTCTAGCAAACGTTCATAGTTTCAACAGGGTTACCTTTTAACCATTAACCATTTCATTGTCCAATCCAACTAAGATTATGACTCTTTAAAAAATAAATTCATAAGACATATTATCTCATGCTTTTTTTTCTTTTTCTTTTACTTATTTTTTAGTTTAAGAGCCATTGCTCTGGTTTGGTAGCTAGTTAGTAACAATGCCATTCACTAGTTGTAATTAAACTGAACAAGCTGGCTCGTGATGAGACCCCTTGTCTTACTTTTATAAGCCATTACCCTGTTTTGGTATGCAGTGTTGGTAATGTCAGTGTTATTACTTCTTATGATCATGGTAAGTAGGCTCATGATGAGACCTCTTATCTCTTAAATTTTGTCATATAATTTCTTAGAATTACATTCTAAAAAATCACAACCTAAATGGATGAGGTGAAATAGTTATATTCTTAAGAATCAATGGATGACAATTTTCAGATTTTTTATTTGTTTGCTAAAGCTTGAAAAAGTCTTTAATTTTTAAAGATAACCTTTCTCTGCTCAATAAACTTATAATGATTTACATTTTCTCAAGGTTTCAAAAGATCATGCAAATGTTTTGAATTTTTTTTCAAAGTTTAACATTATATTTTAAACTATCCAAAACTGTAATCATTTCCCTAAAAATTCTTATTTACACAAAAAAAGTATTTATAATATTCTTTCTAAGACATTTTCTAATAGTAAAAATTCAATTAGAGACTATTAACAACCTTTATTTACAAAACAAACAAAAATTGCATAAAGGAATATGTACAAGTAAGAAGGGGTTACCTCCTTATTAAAGAATTTCTTTAAGACAAGCCCATTTACAGGAAGAGATTCTCTCTTTCCTGTTAAATCTTGGAGTATGAATGTATATGAGCCTATATTTTCAGCAATATGAAATGGTCCAAACCACATTTTCTGAAATTTGGTATGCTTACCTTTTCTTCATGTGCTTTATCCCATTTCAGAACAAGATCACCAATTAACAAATTTTTTGAGCTGGTGGAACTTGAATCAAAAGAATATTTTACAAGCTGTTGATGTTTTTCATGAATACTTTTTTTCTTTCTCTCTATATTCTTCTAATTTAAGGATTTGATCAAATCTCAACTGAATGGATGAGGAAGGATTTTCTTCAATAAATTGCACTAGAGCTAATGATGGGAGAGCTAGATTTGATGGTATCGCAGCTTCTTTTCCATAAACTAAATTGAAAGGTGAAGTTCCTATTGAAGCTTTAAGAGTAATACGACCAGCCCATAGTGCAAAAATTAAATACTTGTGCCAATTCTTTTGATTTTGATCAATTGTCCTTTTAATGATTTTGATGAGATTTTTGTTAGTGGATTTAGCTAAACCATTACCTTGTGGATAATAATTTGCGGAATATTTCAATTTAAAACCTTTTTTGATTACAAATTCCATTATAATATTTCTAGAAAAATAAGATGCATTATCGAAGACAAGAGCGTTAGGTACACCAAACCTGGTAATGATGAATTAATCGATAAAATCAATAATTGTATCAGAATTGGCTACCTTTAGAGGAATTGCTTCTACCCACTTTGTGAAGTAATCTGTTGCTGTGAGGATGTATTTGTGCTGTTTGGAAGAGTGAGGTACTATCTCACCAATGATGTCAAGCCCCCATTGCTCAAATAGTTGCTCAATGTTTACTGGTTGCAAAGGAAAAGCTGGCTTACTTTGTCTTCCACTAGCAGTTTGACAAATTTTGCACTTCCTCACATAATCATGTGTATCTTTGAAAAGGGTAGGCCAATAATATCCAACATGGATGATTTTGTGAGTTGTGGTATCACCTCCAAAATGACCTCCTGCTGGTCCATCATGTAATTCCTGCAATACCTTTTTTGCTTCAGTCTTTTCAAGACATCTTAATAGGATTGAATCATAATTCTTTCTGAATAACACATCATAAATGATTTCATATTTAGTAGCCTTCAATCTTAAAGCACGTTTATTCTTATAGTTGAGATTAGAAGGAGCATACCTATTTTTCAAGTAAAAGATCAAATCAACATACTATGATTCAGAATCTGTAACACTTATCTGACTTACTTGAACATCATTGTCTAGATCTTGATTTTCTGGTATGTTGTGAGCTCCTGCTAATAATCTGCAAAAACCTTGACCTCTAACAATCTTGGCTGGCTTAATATCAATATCATATTCTTGCAAAGCTGTCACCCAATTAGCCCTTTTTTCTCCTACTTCCTTTTGAATTAATAATTGTCTCACTGCAGAGAATGGGACAATAATTTTTGTAAAAGTTTTTAGGAGAAAAGGTCTAAAATGTTTGATTGACTTAAACACAATGAAGGCTTGTTTTTCTACATCAGAATAATTAAGCTTAGCTCCTTGCAGATCCAAGCTGAAGAAAGAAATTGGTGCTTCTAATTGTTGATCATTGAGCTGTGTTAAAACAACAACATAGGATGTTTCGGTGGCCAAAGTATTCAAAATAAAATCTTTAGAAAAATCTAGAGTATTCAATGCAGGTGCATTAATGATTTCCTATTTGATTGCATCAAAGGCTTCTTTCTCTTTATACCCCCATTTGAATATTGAGTTTTTCTTAATCATATTCTTCATAGGTAAAACAATTTGAGAAAAATCGGGAAAGAATCTTTTTACAAAATTAATTTGCCCTAAAAATGATTGCATGGATTTTTTGTTATGAGGTAAAGAAATATCATAAATTTCTTTAAATCTGTCCGAGTTGATATATATACCATCTTTTGACACAACAAACCCTAAGAGTTTTCCTTCATCTAGAGCAAAGAAGGATTTCTTTGGGTTTAAAGAAATACCAAACCTTCTACATCTTTCAAATATTTGTTTCAGATCATGTAGATGATTGGATCTCTTCTTTGAATATACTGTTATGTCATCAAGATAAATAACAACTGATCTATTAATCAGACCCTTAAATGATATGTCCATGGCTCTTTGGAAAGTAGCTCCTGCATTTATTAAACCAAAAGGCATTTTCTGATAAGCATAGGTTCCCCATTTAGTTCTGAAAGTGGTTTTCAACCTATCATTTGGATGTAATAATATTTGATTATAGCCTAAAAATCCATCAAGGAAGGACATGAGTTCAGAACCAGCTACCTTTTGGAGTATTTTCTCCATGGTTGGCAATGGAAAATTATCTTTTTGACATGCCTTATTTAAATTTCTGAAATCAATACAGATTCTAATATCACCATTTTTCTTCCTGACATGTACCATGTTGGAAACCCAATTAGAATGCCTTACTGGAAAAATGATTTTGGCTTTCAAAATTTTGTTGAGTTCTGTTTTAATTTGACTTTCAAGATTTGGATGAATCTTTCTTAAGTTCTGTTGAACAGGTTTAACATTAGACATCATTGGAATTGTGTGTTGAATCATAGAAGTATCATAAGTCTTTAAGTCTTCATAGTTCCAAGAAATTTTTTTTTTATACCTATTCAGAAGTTTAATGAAAGCAGATCTTTCCTTTGGAGTTAATTTGAGTCCTAGATTAACATTTTGAGGTTTAGAGTCAAAGCCAAGATTCACTAATTCAAATTTCAAAGTAGAACTTTGAAGTCTAGCATTAGTAACTTTCTTGAATCTATCTTTAATATCATATAGATCCTCAAGTTTAACAACAGATTTAGGAATAGGATTTTCATTACTTTTTGAAATAATTTGCAGATCATGATCGTCTTCATCAATAATTTGTTCATCATAGGATTTCTCTGAAGTCAAGAAATTCAATATATCTTGATCATGGTAGAATACTCTCCAGTTTGTGATATTATCGGGAACAAATGGGCGAAAAATCAATTCTACTGAAAATCTATCAGGACTGCAATCTTCAGCAAGGAGGAGTTTAGATGCAACATTAACTAAAAAATCAGCTGATGTGTTTTGATTTATAGGAATAGAAGAGATATTAAATGCCAGAAATTGAGTGGTAAGGTCTTGCACTAGGGTTTGATAATGTTTGAGATGTCCTGAAAGACAATGGATGGTATTCCTTACTTGTCTTATGACAATTTCGGAATCTCCATATACTTTCAAGTATTTTACATTTAACCCTATAGCTTTATAAAGCCCTTGAATCAAGGCTTCATATTCTGCAGTATTGTTTGTGCACTCAAATTCTAATCTACATGATAGCATGGTTTTCTCTCCTTCTGGATCAATTAGGATGCATCCTGCTCCTGCTCCATCACTAGATTTTGATCCATCAAAATAAAATGACCAAAATAAAGACTTATCTACAGGTTTATCTACAAATGTATTAGAAACATTAACTATTCTAGAAGAATCAGATTGCGAAAAATTTTCAATTTGAGAAAAAAAAGTATTTACAGAAAAGGGTGATTGTGGTGCAGTAAAATTCCCAAGGAATGACTCAGCAGAATAACCTCCAAGGATATTGTTGTTGAAAGCTACAAGTTCATTTGGTTGTTCAAATTCAGTTACAGTGTATGTCATGTGTTTTTCTCGCTCGATTTTGATTTGATTTGGTTTCCATTTGTAGGGAAGCCACATATGTGAATAATCAGTTGCGATATAACCATTGAGCTTTGCTGACCAATCCCTTCTTAAGACTAATCCATATAATACAAGAATATCTGCAATTAGAATATCAATTCTTTGGACAATCCTAGGATTAGAAGCTAGTCTAATGGTAGCTGAATTGATTTCTCCTACAACTTGAACTTTAGAGCGATCCAATTGTACAATGTGAACTGCAGACTTTTGTGGTTCAATATTCAATTTTGCACAGACTGAAGTAGGCATTATATTGGAGGATGCTCCGGAATCTATCAAACAATTATGAAAATTCTTGTTGTAGATTTCATAAGTCAACAGAAAAGGAGGTGTCTGAGAATTTGATCTTTATCCAATAAGAACAGTATCTGTGGCATCTACTTTGTCTGGTGGTTTACCAGTCCCTTTAGCTTCTTTGGAAACTACACCACTTGGTAGAGGAGCAATAGGTGTAGCATTTAATTATTTTAATAGCAGCTTCTGTTGATGTTTAAGTTTGTTGAGTTCATGTAAAGAAATGTTCACTCTAGTATTTTTCATGTCTTCAACAATGTTATAATCCATAGGATCTGATACCACCAAATTTTTAGATGTTGATGTAGGAGGATTAGAAGATGATGGCTAATTCTGGGTGGGTAAGGGAGAATTTTTCTTTGTAGGATATTTGTCTTTGGTACTTGGAGTTGTAGTTTTCTTCTTAGGAACAGATTGAATAGGTTTCAATGTAGACTTGCTCCTTGTACTCACAGGCATAGCTTCTTGTTCCATTTCATTGTCCGAGTTAGGGAGAATGAAATCCCACATTCCATGTAAGTCAACTATTTCTTCTTTTTCTTCCTCTTCATCTGATACTGGAGGAGTATCTTCTTCTTCTTCCTCTTCTAATTCTGCGTTGGAAATTGAATTGGGAGGTTTAGATTCAGCTTGATTTCTCTTGAAATTTCTGAATGGTCTCTTTGTAGAAGTCTCTGCTACTTGTTTTTTAATCTCAATCATTTCATTAGACATGGTTTTAAGAACTTTCTGTAAGCCTTCCATGTCATATGGATCTCTTGGTGTCTTCTTCTTTGAATCATCTTTAAAAGTGACTTTCTTGGATTTTATTTCCTCGATAGCATTTTTCTTATCTAGAGAAATCATTCGTTTTTCAACTAAAATAGCTTCTTTCATATTCTTAGCTAAAGTAGGTTTTGTACCTCTATCTACAAAAATTGCTATGTTTGAGGGCAAAGCATTAATATACCATTCACTTCTAACCTGCTCACTAGGTTTAGATTTCATAGGGATCTTATTCAAGAGTTTATTGAATCGAGAATTAAAATCTTTGATGGGTTCTTTGTGTTGTGTCTTTAAATTGGAGAGATAATTGATTAGGGTAGCTATTGATCTATCATCTCCATATTTAGTTAAAAATTTCTCTTCGAACATATCCCAACTTGTAATAGAATCTGAAGGTAAGGAAAAGTACCGGGATCCTGCTGTCCCTTGAAAAGTATAGGGGAATAACCTGACTACAACATCTTCATGCTATACTGCATTTAAATTTATAGCAAGCATAAAGTTATTGATGTGTTCTTCCGCTTGTATACCAATATCTGGACTAAATTTTGGTAGCCATTTTTCAGGATGATCAAGTAAATCATGTAAAGGTGCAGCCATATTTATATATGAAATTTCCTGTGCTAACAGTTTATCTGGAACATATAGAGGAAGAATATGGGGTTCTACAATACTCCCAAAAACTCTGATATATGTGAATATTTCTTCTCCCAACCAATCCCTAATCGAGGATAAATCAACTTTAGCCTTCTCAGAAAGTCTAGGAGGGAATCAACCAAAAATAGTTTGATAAACCAGGATGAGGAAACCGTGACAAACTCTGTAAACATGGTTTTTAAAATTCCCCTTCCACAAGAACTTGTGATATATATGAATAGGAGCAGGATATTTAGGGGTCCATTTCCATCTTAACATGGGAAATTCAGAATTGAAACAAAGGGCATCTAGAATATAAGCACAAAAGTAAAAAGGAGTAGTATTTCTTGCGTTTTTGTCCTTCCTATACTCAAGAATCCTATTGGCTATATTATCAGAAAGAATGAAAGCCCAGTCCATTATTTCAGAGTTTACAATAGAATGAATTAAAGCTACCATTTGTATAGAGAACCTAGCTAAATTTTCATTTCCAAATAATCTGCACATCATTGCTGTGGTGTAACAGTATGGAGGCAAAAGGGATTCCACTGAGTACATACCTGATGCCTCGTTTTTGTTTTTTTCGGGAGCCCTTCTCCATTCTCTAATCGACTCCGCCTGATTTTCATTATTTGCAGCAAATTCCTGGATGAAGGATTTGTTGTAGATTTTCTGTGGGTCTGATAGGTGGTACATTGCTTTAATTTCCTCTGCTTTAAAAGACCCGAATGTTGCTCCAGAAGCTGAAACAAACGTCCTATTCTAAATGGTCACATTTTCAATTACCCACCGAATCACATCATAGTATGGGAAAATGGTTGCTCGAGCTGCAATTCGGTGCAGGAACGAATTTGCAAGTGCTTGAAGAGAATTTTCTAAATCAGACTCTGAATCATCCTCGTCAGGAACTTTTTCCTTCGCCACAATAACCTTAGGCTTTTCCCTTTCAATGAGGTTATATACCTCTTCCCAGGATAATTTACCAAGACCTTGGCACGACGTGTTTGTAACCAGCTTAATTTTAGTTGGTTTCTCTTTAGGTGCCATGGTGAAAACAGGGGCTTTTGTAACGACAACAACTTTTTCTTTCCTATATCTCTTTGACATTTCGGTATCCGGTAATGTTTCCCTCGCTCTGCGAATGGAAGGGTTGGTCGTTCTTTGGTTCTACAATGGAGAAAAAAGCTTTCAGATGTGGTAAAAAGAGAATAAAGAGAAAAACTATATGAAAGATTTATTCATTGATTTTCATTTATAACTCTGTATTTTAAACTTAAATTCTCTCTTAAGAAGTCACACTCATGCGTTCAAAATAGAATCAATAACCATCATCCTTCTAATTTTCTATTAATAATAAAGGTGCAATTGGATATCGTCAGCTTTTGAAATGAAAACATAAAACTTTCCCTTGGAACCATGCAATTGCGATGAATGAATAATATATGTGCAATGTCAAATATAAAGATTAAGTGTTAATCACATCGGAGATTTTCAAGAGGGACAACAAATAATATTTTATAATCTCCACCGATTTTCGATTGCGATGATGGTGTATCGCATCGGAGATTTCAGTATCATGAGTGATTACAATGTTTATCTCTCCGAAATGCGATTGTGATCAATCGCATCGCATCGGATTTTTGCAAATGACCGAACAAAGATTTTTCATTTTACGATTTTCTATTGCAATGGCAGTGGGGCCCATCGCATCAGAGATTTATAAAACAAGCGCATATGATAGTGCTTTTCCGAAATGCGATTGTGATCAATCGCATCGCATCGAAACAAATGTGAGAGTTAGAAACCTTTTGTGATTTGCAATTGTGATTGGCTCAATCGCATCGGAGTTTTTGAAAAACAAATATAAAACTTAAGATATCTTCGATCATGTGATTGCGATTACTATACGTCAGAATTTTTCCATTTAAATACTTTTATGTGATAAAGTCTTTATATTAAATCGGATCGGAAATTCTTTCAATGTTGTATTTGTTTATACAAACTTGTTAATAAAGATATGCAATATGTATTTCTAACAATGAACTCTTATTTCTAATTCAAAAATTATCAGATTGCTTCTAAATATTTTATTTCTATCTAAAAGGAAAGATAAAAAGGGGACCTATTTCTAAATGAAATTTATTTCTAAAAATTTAGAAATGGGGAGGGTTGTTGTACAGTACAACAGGACTATAGACAGATCTATCTCCTTCTTGATTAGTTCGGTAGTACTTACCACTTCGTGTTGTGCACTCGCTCAGATCAGGGGTCATTCACTTGGTGTGGCTGCACAAAAATTCCTTTTTGCATAGTAATATTTTGATTAACAAAGGAAATTTTTTTAAGAACTTACCCTCAAAACTCTTGAAGAACCTTCGCTCTGCTTCGGAATAGGATATGAACTGATCAACTGCGAATTCTGTCATAAATCCTCCCAGCATGCTATCCACCCATTGGTCTACCATACGAGTGATGGTATTGTCAGTCTTTTCCAACTGTTGGATGAACTTTGGAGTCTACTACGTGACTCGCTCATCCTTCAAACACATTTGAAAATATACGAGCCTGGCTAGCCGCTCCTGCAGCTAGTGTGCAAAGGTTATAAATAAAATTTCATATACTTCGGTAAAAATGTACTTATTTTTCCACTTCTCATCTGTTAGCTTCGCGCTGCGATTCTATTTTACAGAAAATTCCTGAATATGTCTTTCCAACCATTCTTTGATTTCTAGCTTCTTAGGTCTCCAATGTTCCCTTGGAATTACTTGATCTCTCTCTCAAAATGCTCCTGGTCCCAGCAACCGAACCATTTTTTGGCTTGAGTGGTCCTGACCTTGGTTCGGAGGTTAAGGTTTGCCAAAAAACCCCTATACTACTGGCCCTTTCGGCAATGACCTACTTTTTTAGGCCAAGATCTCACCCAAAGCAGTATGGGAGGGTGCTAGAACCAGGTTTATGCACCCCGAGAGAGAGTAGGTAAGTCGAGGCAGATCTGTGTTCACAACTTATCGGATTTGCACAGAGTAAGTCTATTCGTAGGATTTTAACAGTGTAATCAGTTATTAATCATAACAGAGCTATTACCATTCACAGATCTAGTCAATACCTTCACATCCACGTGCGTAATAGCAATTACCAACACATAATATCATAAACATAGCTACAGATACATTCGCAGCATAAAAAGATAGCACAGACGTATTCACAGCTTAAGCAGATATCATAGACTCACATCAATAGTAAACATAATAGATCTAGATAGCAGACAGATACTTTAACAATACTTCACATTCATTACTATTCAGATCCACTTACAACCAAATCGAGCCCGCGCACACAACCTAGCTAGAGTCCTTACCCAAACAACCCAAAACAGATCTAACAGTTCGCACGTAGCATCAATCTTAATTCTTGCCTACCTCTAGACTCAAACTATTCATCTATTTATATCGATGTAGCCTACGCTATTTTGTGGTCCGTAAACCATGGTTTGTGAATTCTAGGTCTACCCTTTGACCCATTACAATGCTTTCGGGGCTTTGACTCACCCCAAAACTCTTGCATTAGACTAATTAATACTAAAATATACAAAATTCGTAGCTTAGGGAGCCCCGCCCCAACACCACCATTGTCACTCCTTAGAGCCTTCACCTTCTTCCTTGTATCTTTCTCTACTAGTGCTTTGAACTCAAAAAAATTGGAGAACATCTGATCTTTCTTCTATGGAAAGAAGATCCAACACTTCCTAGAAAAATCTTCAACAAAAATCACACAATACTCGTGCTTTGTTGTGGAAGGTGTAGAGAATGGTCCACACATGTTTGAGTGAAATATATCTGTGCAAGGGTACCCTTTAGAAGACCTGTAGAAATCTGCTGCATGACACTCAAAGCACGATAGTGTATAAGGCCTAATTTCCTGTGCCATAACTCACCTATATCCCTACTCACCACCTTCCCTGCTTTACTGCTCAATGTTGTGCATCCATCTACATCAAGTTTGTAGAGTTTCTTCACATGAACCCCAATCTTATTTACTCGTCCTATGGATTTTGAAGAAGGAACACATTTCCTTCACTGAAAACCACATGATATCCAAGATCCTCCAACATAGCAACTGAAACTAAATTATTTTTCAATCCTGGTACATGCATGGCATATTTTAATATGAAAGGTTTACCTGACGGTCTCTGGAAAGTAACTGTATCAATCCCGGTAGTGCTATACCTCCCATCATCAGCCATATTGATGTGCATCTGAAGGTCCTTCTGCTCCAAGCTACTAAATATTTCTTTGTTTCCCATCATGTGTAAATATGCTTCACTATCCAAGTACCACATAGATCCCATCATATTTGATGCCATGCATGCGATGAGAGAGAATTCCAAATCAAACTGTGAGGCAAACTCTTCACCCGCTGCAACTCTCGGAGCCTTCTTGTTGTTCTTATTATTTTGTGGATAATTTGTGGCATGGTGTCCTTGATCATGATAGTGAAAACATTTCACCTCTGACATGTCACGCTTCTTGCATTATTTTCTGGTCTTATATTTGGAATAGGACTTCTTCCCCTTCCCCTTCTTTGCCTTACCAACCAAGGCACAATTTTATTCATCATCAGTCTTGGATGAGGATCCATCCCTGGTATTTCGCCGAAACTCGTCTTGTACCAAATATGACCATGGTCACTCCCAATCTGGTAACTTCTCCCTCCCATTCACAGAGTCCTGGTAACTATGCCAACTCTTGGGAAGGCCTAGAAGTGCTAGGCTCACCAAGTGATCATCAACTATAGTAATCCCAACACTTCCAAACTCATATCGACATTGAGTGAACTTGGTCAAGTATTTATGGATTGTGTCACCCTTCTCCATTTTGATTTTCTTGAGCTTGTCCTTGAGTTCCAATTTTATGTGGTCACTGCTGTTTTTAAACAAATCTGTCAAGGCCTTCCACATAGCATATGGAGTTTCCTTGCCATGGAGACTTGAGACAACATGATCTCAAACTCCCTCTAATAATATCCTCCTCGCCTTTGCTACCTTATTCTGCCATGCATCAAGAAGTTGGGAATCTGTTGTTGTGGGCTTGGGAATATCATTATTTATGAATTACTTCAACCCATTTTCCTCCAAAAATGCCTCCATCCTATCCTTCTATGCAATATAATTCGAACTGCCCTTGAGTGCATATTTGAGTCTCAAGCCATTGAAATACATCTTAATATGCTTCTAGCTCCAAATAAAGTATTTGCAAATTTGAATATTGTTCAACGCAAAATCAATTTCTTCTCCACTATTGTGATTCCTGACAATTTGATACCATATAGAAAATATATAACACAACTCTGATACCATGTATAAATTACACCAATGGATTCAATCCAATCGTGCAATGTACTAAAACAAGATATTGAATCCTTCTACAATATTTGTGAAATATAAATCACGATCGCTCAATCACGTGCAAGTAAGAGAAAGAAGTAAATAAATCGCACAACACAATATTTTCCTGGGGAAAGCAACTGCTCAAAACCCCTCCATATTTGTTGTATAATTTTTTATCACTTGGATTGAACCTTAGGTTGAAAAAGGAAATTCCGAGGTAACCACAAACCACGCTTAGCCAAGTAGCTAGCCCTTCTAGGCAAGGAGAGGGCTCTCTCCATAAGGATCACAACCAAGATGGCTGAGTAAAGAAGATATTAGGCTAGGTATATTAGCTCAGGGTTTTGATTTTGATTTTATAGTGTTTTTCTGGATTAGAAGGAGTAAAACAGTCAAGGCAAGGGAAATTAGGTCAAACTTTGCAGGGTGTTCTATGGGGCAAGGTAGGCATAGTGATTTAGCACTTTAGGATTTAAATGGGTGGGATGATCAAGACAATTGAGGAGCTAGAAAGAGCATGGTGCAACCATGGGTTCTTTCTAAATTGAAGAAATTTAATAGAATGTGAATTTCTACCCAAAATAGAGCATATAAGAATGGATTCTTCTTATATAACTTGCATACATTCACTTAGAAGTCATGAAATGATTAATAAACTTAAAAATAAATTTAAAAACATGAAAAAAAGTAGAAATTGAACTAAACACCATACCATAGGGATCCCATAAAAATAGCTGCAAATTTGATTAATATTCCTGCTCAGAACTGATACAAAGTATGTCTCTTCAAAAGCCAAGCATCCAATTGAGTCCAACCCTTACAAATGAGAAAGAAGAAGAAGATATAGACCTCAAAACAACTCTCCCTAGCCTTAGGGAATCTAATCCATGAGATGAGGATTAGTTTCCACCAAATGTTGAACAAGAAAAGGAAGACCCACCAACTTGCCTCTAAAAGAGAGGAAACTGATTCATTTGACCTCTAGAAGACTCAAGCTAATGAATTTAACCATAGTAAACTAATCCTCATTATAATTACATTCATATTTACCAATTACATCAATGAAAAACCCAACTAGTGAGATAAAACTCAAAAATTTCGTGAAAAACAGAGAATATTTGTCATATGCGCAGCACCAAGGAGGAAAAAATAACCCTTCTTGCAGGTCACTTTTGAATGACTTCCTGGTGTCCAAATTGAGCTCATGATAGCTCATTGGAAAGCCTGTCTTGTCTATTTTCCAGATATTGTTTTGGTTTATTATTTGGAGCTGTTCGGACCCCTCAAAAGTGCAATCTCCCAATAATACGTTTATGCGCAGTGCTACCTTGAAAAAGAGGTAGAAACATGATATTTTGGGTGTTTTTGGCCCTTTTTCCTGACCAATTTTTCTCCAAATACTTAGAAAAAGTATAAGGGGTATTTCCTCATCATTATGAACCCACTTATGTCTTCCTTTTTTCCATTGGATGTCCCAAAATAGTGCGTAGTGCTAAGGCTCTATGTGCAGCACCAGAGCTCTATGTGCAGCGCTAAGGCTCTATGCGTAGCGCCATTTTACCCCCAAATTGTAGGTTGTTTTGGACTGCCTTCTCAGTGTCAAAATTGGGTCCATGATAGCTTGTTGTAAATCCCTTCAAGTCTACTTTCCAAATCTATAATTGGTTTTCTATTTGGAGTTGATTTTCCTTGTCAAAAGTGGATTTTCCCAAGACTGATAAAAAAGTGTAGAATGAGGGTGCAGAAATGCAGAGTGTTGTTGCAGGAAACTTTTGGAGACGTTCCTCAACTCCAAATTGATCTCATGATATCTCATTGGAAATATATCTCTGTCTAGTTAGAATTTGATGCATTAAGAAAGTAATTTGGAAACTCCAACTAGGAAAAAACTTGATTTTCCCAAGGTCATGCCAGAAATGTAGCAAACCTCTTGTAGCACCTGTGTTTTTGACATTTCTAAAAAACCATGATACCTATGTAAAAAATGAAGGATGTTTTTCTTCCTTGGCCTATTATGGACAAAAAACACTCCCGCATTTTTTAAATTCATCTCTTTTTGGTAGGAAACACTGTTTGAAGCGAAACTGGCCATATGAGTGGAAAATGGCTTGACTCTTAGAATGATTTCCTGGAAAATGATGGAGACATGATTTTTATGAGTTTGGAATGACCTCATACTTATTGATATGACCTACTTTATGCCTCCTCTGCTTATATGTCTCTGATTCCATAGCAAACACTAGCTCGGTGGGAGACGAAATTAGGGTTTAGTGCTTGTGGAAAATGATGACTTAGGCATCCTTGGAAAAATACAACTCCCTTTGACATTTGATCAATTGCTGAAGTAGACACTTTTTGTATTTGACACTTGATGTGTTGGCATGTGGAACTCTAAGTTGGCAGCCTTGGGAGACTGAGTACTTATTACATTTGAACTGACATAAAATTACATGAATGAAAATAAAATTACATCTTGGAATGAAACTCACACTTGAAATCAAATTACAACTTTGGAAACCATCTTGGAGACCAACTTTACATGGTAAAGAGACATTATTGGGATCACTCTCACACCTTTTGCTACCCTTTATTGAAAATGAGACAATGCAATGATTTGACCTAATGAAACCCTAGTGACCTAATGAGAAATGAAATAAACTGACTCAATGAGTGACTTTGACTAAAATTGGAATGAAAGAAGAATTGTTTTCAGCATGATGAAGACATGGAAAAGGGTCAGTAGGCATATACTTGTGAAGGAAAATGGGACACTTGACAAGGGCAACCACCAGTGGAACAATTTTATATTATGACCTAATGGAATGATTGAAAATTATTTAGAGTGAGACACCTAAGATGCACATGCAAAATGTGTTTTGATCCCTGGTGGAAGTATGAAAATAATAAAACTAACATAATCAACGAAGGAATCATGAAACAATATAATTCATGTGTGCTCACCACAACCTCATACACTCTACCAATTGTATCACACTGATCTAGGAAAAATTGGACCAATACATAGCCAATTTTCTGCCTACCTTCAGCTTGCCTTGCTCATGCAATCCCTAGGCAAAATAATTCCTATTAAATATGAATTCCAACCTTCCTTGACTGCACAATCCATCATGGGCTTCCTGTGGCTTTATAATTGAGCCTGAGAAATTCACTAATAATACAACTGATAGTCTAACTGCCTTTAACCTTTGTCTCAACCGGGTTGTCATCAGAATTGACATGCATGCAGCTATTAATAATGAATCATCAGTTACTTGGTAGATCAATACTTGTGAATTAAATCTATTTTAATTCACTTGATATTCCACTACCTCATCAATCAGTTGGAACTAGTTAAACTGATTTTAACTCAATTAATTTGAGTTAACTGATTGCACTTGCACCACACTAGTGATAAAAATGTAACTAGACCCTGTAAATAATAGAATAACTATACATGTATATCCTTTAACCCTCAACTTGAAATTATTGAGCTAACTAAGTCTATCACACTTAGTTAACTATTACAAGTTGTTATGAGATAACATTACAATTTGTTTTCCAATTTATTTAAAAATTGGTCGTACACAACAACACTAATGTGTCACTGAATTCACCACTCATGTGTGACCTGGAATCCCACACTAGTATGTGGTGCATTTTCTTGTTGAATTTCAACAGGTTGGGATCTGCCCCAACAAAAAGATTCCTTAAATACCATATAAGATCCACTACTCCATCTATCATACTAATTTAAGAAATGATGTGTTCCAAGGAGAAATCATTGCAGATTGTGTTCATCATTTTTCCATCATGGCATGGATGTGCTTCTAATTTTAGTGGAAATTCGGGGGGCCTCGCTACCATCTGAGACCCTTCCTATTTTAATTTTCAGGAATATAGGTTAAAGGGCAGAATAATTTTATCAGGTCATAGTCGTGGATGGAATTGTAGACTCTGTATTTTTAATTGATACGCACCATACTCTTGAAACAAGGCTTACAAGGACTTTCTTGATGTCTTTGACTTTTTGGATTTACATTCTTTGATAGTGGTAGGTGATATGAATTTTACATTAAATATTGGAGAGTGTTGGGGGCACAAAGAAAATTTTGATCCCTTAGCAGGGTTTTATCCGGTATCTTGGACATAAATTCTCTCCATGACATTTTCCCTGTTCTTTTGGGGCCTACATGGCGTAACGGTAGGATGGGGATGAAGATCATTGCCAAAAGAATCGACCGATTCCTGGTGGATTATTTTTTGTAACCAAGGTTGAAAGATGTCAAATACAGGTATTTTTACTCAGAAATATTAGACCACAATTCCATTGTATTGGAATGGCAGGATGAATTGGGGGAGGTTAATATTCCATTCAAGTTCAATTTGAATTAGGTAAAGTGCCTGATTTTCAAGATCTAGTTTATCATTCAGTGTTTTAACCGATTAAATCTGTTACAAATGATCCCACAACGGCTTTATTGGAGAAAATAAAGTGTTTGAAAGCATTGGTGAAATCATGGCTTAAAAATTGTAGATTGGAGCTTATAAAGGAACTCTTATCTATTGATAAGGAAATTTCCATTAGGATGGACTTGATTTCCCCTGACCTCTTCCCTCAACAACAACAATGGGCCATCTTAGGACTAATTTATAGAAAATAAAACACAAGGAACAATGGCATCATAAAATAAATTTGGCAAGGATTAAAGGTGGAGATTGAATCACTAAATTTTTCTATCGAGCTGCATCTAAAAGAAGACCAATTAACACAATATGGGCTATTGAAGATGAGCTAGGTCACATTCTTTATTCACCTAAGGAGATTAAAGAGGAGGACTTCACTTCTTCAAAAATCAATTCTAGGAAAGGGAGGTAGATTATATCACTGAAAAAATGTATTTTCTAATAAATTCTCCAACTCGGTCAGTGAGGACGACTCAAAATTGATGGATGCCCAGATCACACAAGAAGAGTTAGAACAAACCATCAAGGAGATGGTAAAGGACAAGAGACGAGGTCCCAATGGTTGGCCAAGCGACTTCCTTCTCCATTTTTTTGACCTAATGGGGTTGAAACTGGTGAGGATGGTGGAAGCAGTTAATAAAACCAGATGTATTCCAAGTGAAATAAATTCGACCTTCCTAACTCTAATTCATAAGATTTAAAATGCTAAGTATATTTCAGATTATAGGCCAATCTCTTTATCTAATTATGTGTACAAAATGATGTCCAAGCTCATTTCCAATCGTGTCAAAATATAATTTCCCCTTATATTTCGTTGGAGCAATTCAATTTTTTGTCAAGCAGGGGAAGCCAAGACATTGTGGCTATTTCTCAAGAATATATCTACTCAATTAGATCGAGGAAGTAGAAATAATGTATTATGAAAATTTATTTGAATGAGGCATATGACTATGTTGATTGGGAATTCCTCACAATAACTCTCTATAAATTTGGTTTCAAGCATAATCATGTTTGATGGATAATGGCATGCATTTATTCGGCTTCAATGGTGGTTCTTATAAATGGGGAGCCTATAGATTGCTTCAAAATGTGCAGAGGGATGAGACAAGGATGCACACTATATCCTCTGTTATTTATATTAATCATGGATGCTTTCAATAGAGGAATACAAACTATGAAGGAATTAGGTGCAATTAAGGAATGCTTGATTTCCAGAAAGAATCAGTTATCACATATATTATTTGTAGATGATATTCTTTGTGCAAGGGAGGCTAAACTTGCTGAATGGGAATCCTTTCATAATATTTTTCAAAATTTTCATAGGGCTTCTGGCCTCTGCATAAAAAACAATAAATATGAACTTATCTTGGATGGGGGAGAATCATTAGAATTAAAAGGCACAATGTCCTTGTTTGGGGTAAGGATTTGATCTTTATCTCTGGGATTTAAATATTTGGGATGTATCTTGAAACCAAAAATTTATAAAATATATGATTGGGACTCACTCATTTCAAAATTTGAGAGGAATTTTCTCAAATGGGACCATAAATGGCTATCAATGGGAGGCAGGTTAATCATGGTCCGAGAAAATTTTCAAAGAATCCCTGTGTTCTAGATGCACATTTTCCAAATTCCACATGCTATCATAAAAATATTGAATGTGTTGTAGCAAATTTTATGTGGTCTGAATCCAACCCCCATAAAAAAATCCTACTTGTTGGACTAAACCTCATATCTAGACCTGTAAAAAAAGGTGGTTGGGGAATCCAGAACATCAAAAGCTTCAATCACACTCTCTTGAAAAGTAGTATATGGCGTATGTTTGGGGAAATAGGTCTCTATAAATACATCATGATGGCCATGTACATTTCTTAGGGTGATATGGAGGCGTGGGTACTCGCAAGAACACCATCGAAATCCTGCTTTTCTGTCATTTGGAGACGTCTAAGGAATGTGATTCCATGGTTATGAAACAATCTACGTTGGGTCGTTGGGGATGAGTAGAGAATTCAAGTGGGATTGGAAGCCATCAAATGTATGCATGGAATTCATCTTCTATCTGTCCCATTAATCAACTTCCTCGTCCTGTGAGGGCTAAATTTTTTGGCTAGTATTGGGAGGGGACAACTATTGCTTGAATCCTCCATTTCGTGGCTACATGCATGCAATATTGGGATTTCGAAATTTCTGGAGGCTGAGTGGGAAAAATATAGAGGAAATCTCTGTCATTTTGGCATATCCTTGTCCACCCGACCGTATAGACTTGTGTGGAATGGAAAATTAATTGATGGTTGCATTTCAAATTCAGAAGTATATGAGCATATCATATCCTGCTCATTATCCCTCCCCTTTATTGATTTTATTGATTGTCTGCGGAGTTGTGAGGTCCCACTTAAGATCTTGTGTTTTGCATGGTTAATCCTCCACAACTGTATTCTCACTTGGGACACCCTTTTGAAGAAATGTTGTATTGGCCCTGGTAGATGTTCAATTTGTAAGTTAGCGGATGAGGATTTTTTCCATCTATTCATTCTCTTCCCATTCACCAAGGACATTTTGAAGTAGGTGATTTCACTCTTGGGATTACAAATTGAAGCATACTATACTTCTGTTGTAACTTGCGTAAGTGATTGGGAATGACAAAATCAGGCTTATAGAGTAGTTCCTCTCTATGTCTTCTAGGGTATTTAGCATTCTAAAAAAGAATACACATTTGAAGGATCCTCCCTTGATGCATGATCTAATTAAGGTATGTTAGTAATGTTGTGCTAATTCTTGTTTAAGATTTAAAAAAAATTATTTTCATGTGCTTAAAGAGTCAAGTTCTCTTGAAAGTTAACTGAGACTCATGAGTGGTTTTTATGTTAATTTTATGAACAATTTAACATAAAACACATATTGAATAATAGCAGTAAAATGTACCATACATCACCATACAACACATCAACACAGGAATTTGATGAAGGAGTTCACCCCTCCTAGGCTACATCTCCTTGGTCCAGCATCCATGGCTTGGGCCTATATGTTATGCTCAAATTTGCAAAATGATGTGTTTACAATGCTTTTCTGCTCCTAAAACTTGTTTCATTGAGTCAAAAAAACTAAAAAATGGTACCTTAGCCTCTTTGTGCTCCTGATTTGGTAAAAAATTGGATGAGTTATGACCTCTCCTAGTTTTCCCACAATTCGCTCCACAAATTGTACAAAATCCAGGTCAGTCCTACAAATCCACTCGAAATTTGGAAAACTGTCCTACAACTTCGCTGACCAGCGACACAAATTGTGGGATAGTTAATTTCTTTAATAACGCCTATAAACAAGATTAACGCTAATTAAACCCTCATTAGGTGTTAATTAAGAGAGATTAAAATTGCAATAGTGCGCTTAAGGTTAGCGCTTCTTGCGCTCCACTTGTGGTTTGAGGTATAGGTCATATGGTGTTTCATTTTGGGGGCTGGTCCCCACTCCCCCCCAACAACACATTATATAAAATTTAAATATAAGTTGCGCTCATATATAATTAAGAAATATCATGTAGGCAGAGTGGTAAACGGCTTGGGCTGTTCTTAGGAGGTCGCGGGGTCGAACCTTGGCGCCTCTGCCCGGACTATTGTGAACCTTTAGGTGGCCCATGGCCTCCAGCCCTGCCACATGGTAGCTTGTGATTGGCTTCCTTCAACAACCAAAAATCAAACCACAACTTGCCACTTGGTCCTGTAGAATCGTGCCACTTGCCACCCATCCATTTTTCGAAGAAATGTGTTGCCTAGTCTGTTGACCTACCCAGTCAACATGCCACATTAGTAGTACAGATTGCTGACTGGGCTCCCTGTCTGCATAATTTTTTGTCGAATTCATATGTTTAGGAAAACAGAAAGAACATGTTTCTAAATCCATATGGATTCCATTTTGTGAGAAATGATTTGCATCAGATTCATAATGACGAGCACCACACAGTCGTTCAGGTTTCGTGTCATTCTAAGAACTTTGATTTTTTAGCATAATTCTGAGCACTTGATCATTCCTCCCAACTGGAAGCATTTGGACCCCAAAAAATCATATTCATTTGTTGAATAGGTTAGGGTACAGTTCCCTCACCTTCCTAATTTCAATCCATTTGGATTTTGAAGGATTTGTTCCTTTAAGCCCCACTCGAAGATAATCGACACTTCTTCTTTTCGATGTCTGTGTTCTTCTGTCAAGTGTGGTGTCTTGCTGAAGCTCATTAAATAATTCTAGAGAAAAGTCTTCAATATATGGAAGTTGAAAATTATCTCCTTGAGAAGGAAGTAAATTTGCATGTATGAAGGAAAATCAAGCTTGAAGGCATTGTTACCATTCTTTTCTAGAATTTTGAAAGGAGCATAATAGATTGGTTTCAGATTTTTACCTTCTCCTTGCTAATGTGAAGCTAAAATTCATGATCCAGGTGGATACCGGTGGCCACCCACCTATTCCATTTGGACCGGCACCATCAATTCTTGCATCTTTTCACATTCAACAAAACTTACTATTTTTAGCAGGTTTTTGGGTCCTGCACTCCTGGAGCCGTTTTGGGGCCTTAATGATCCAGGTGGATATTGGTGGCCACCCACCTATTCCATTTGAACCCCCACCATCAATTCATTTAGTTTTTAAGTTGCAGCACAAATTACAATTTTTAGCAGTTTTTCGGGTCCTGAACTTCTAGAGTTGTTTTGAGGCCCTAAACGACGTTTTTTTGGGAAAATAGGGAGAAAAATGGGTCCATGAACCCATTTTTCTCACATTGAAAGTTTTTCTCCTCAGATAGATCATTCTAACAAGCTATTGAGAGCGTCAAACGGAGATTGGATGCCAAATTTACGTCCCCGAGAAGTTGAAACACCAATTTACCCAAACGAGGCCCATAGTTTTGGCGCTTCATCTTCTAGGGTTAGGTTTTTGGATGTTTTAGTTTTTCCATTGTTTTTCAATAATAAATAGGCCCTCGAGCCTCATTTTAACACAGTTTATAGTTCTGTAGCCGCCACATCTCTTCTCAGAGATACACTACCTGCACCCTAGCTAGTTTATTTCCATTATGTTTGTAAGCATATTTCAGTCATTCTTTTATTAATAAAATGAAGTATTGTTTCCGCTGCATCTCTGTGTTTATGTCTATTTCTGTATTTTATTGCGTTCCTGCATAAATCTGGATCATTGGTATTAGAGCGGTCTACTCTTTCTCTGTTTTTCTTTGCATGTCCCCAACGCGGTCAGGGTATAAGGAGTTAAGGCTCAATCTGGTTGAACCCTTGCAAGATCAGCCTCAAAAACCCCGAAGACCTCCCATGGCGGAAGAAAATAGAGATGAGGGAGCAGGAGATCCTACCAAAATATTTCTCGAGGAGGCCCTCGAGAAACAAAGGAACGCGATGATGGATAACTTTTCTCAGACCCTTCAACGACTGCCCAAATACGACACGTATGCATCCAACAAACACTCTAGAGGCGCCACTCCCTTCAAGGTACAGGTAAAATTTGGCATTCATGTATTTGAAGGACTAATATATGCAGACACCGTAGATAGATGGTTGAATTTTCTAGAAGGGTATTTCTCGGTCCATGATTTCTTCGACCGAGAAAAGATTATTTTTCCACTCCTCAAAGCTGCTCCCCATGTCAAAGACTGGTGGGAAACCTACTGTGAGCAAGAGGACACAGGGTAACCCTCTCTGTTCTTGGCCACACCCACTTGAAATTCATTCTGAGATGGCATTAAGGAACAATATTACCCCGTGGGGAGCTATGAGGACAAATACATCCAATGGACCACGCTGTGGCAGCAAAGGGATCAAGATGTGCACAAACTGACGAATTTTTTCCATACCCTACGCACAAAGTTGTGTATTAAAGATTCAGAGAGAAATTTGGTTCTCAAGTACCACGACTATCTGCACAAACACATTCAAGAGGAAATGGAGTTCCTCAACATTACATCGCTTGGCACGACATATCGCTATGCCACCAAGATCGAACAGAAATTTAAGAAAAAGAAGTGAGACTTTGGATCTGCGAATTTGAAGCCAGGGAAAGGTGCCCTCGAACTACAGAACAAGGGGAAAGGCCAAAGCAAGGCAACTCAAAAAAACACCACAAATACAAATAAGGACACGGGGAAGTGGTGTGACTTTCATAACAGCCCCACTCATAGCACAAACGAGTGTCGGGCCGAACAGGCATTGGTGGCCAAACTAAAGGCACCTGAAGTAGATGCATTTTCTGATATTGAGTTAGAACCAAACAAAGGAAATGAAAAAGGGAAGAAAATCATTGATGTAGATTCCAGTGCCATTGTTTCCACCACCAAGATCCAGAGGGAGGATCCCGAGGATCCAGAGGAGGGGGAGTGTCTCTTCCATTCACAGATGTGGGTGAAGGGTTCTCCATTGAAATTCCTTATTGATAACGGAAGCCAAAATAACCTCATTTCAGTAGAGGTCATGAAGCATCTCAGCCTACCGACCATAGCACACCCACATCCGTATACCATCGGGTGGCTTCACCCAGGGAGAGATATCTGCATCCGCCAACAGTGCTGCCTTCCATACAACATCAAGCCATTCACGGATGAGGTATTATGTGATGTTGCTCCTCTTGATGTAGCTGATATATTATTGGTCCAAACATACTTGTGGAGGCCAGATGCTGTGTATGAGTCTAGGCCTCGTGTAGTTATTATTACCTTGGGAAATAACTTGTACAGGGTACCGGAGGTAGTACCGCCTCCTATCATCTCTTTGACTACTGCAAAATAACGCAGTAAGATTGTTTCCCAAACCAGGAAATTTATTTTCCTTACAACTCGCTCACAGGGAAAGAAGAATATTGTGGTCACAACCTCGAAACAGGGCTCCCCTGCACGGATGCAGAAGATGGACAAAGTCATGGAGGAATACGAGGACATTTTCTCCTCACTCTTAGAGGTTCGTCTACACCATCAGGACAAGCACTCCATTGATCTGACCCCCAACGCACCGCTGCCTGATGTTGCCATACCTCCTGCAACTACACATACAAAATCCACACATGTACTATCTGAGGCTGATAAAGAAACCAAAATTACTAAATGCATCCAGCATGTCCGCCCGTAGGTCCATGACATCTTCGACAAATCTAATACCCAGTTTAAAAAAATTAGCCTCATCTCATGGAGGATCTCAACGCAATGGGGAACATTTCTTCCTAAGGAGGGAGGAGTGATCCAGGTGGATATCGGTGGCCACCCACCTATTCCATTTGGACCGGCACCATCAATTCTTGCATCTTTTCACATTTAGCACAACTTACTATTTTTAGCAGGTTTTCAGGTCCTGCACTCCCGGAGCCGTTTTTGGGCCTTAATGATCCAGGTGGATATTGGTGGCCACCCACCTATTCCATTTAAACCCCTACCATCAGTTCATTCAGTTTTTAAGTTGCAGCACAACTTACTATTTTTAGCAGTTTTCCGGGTCCTGAACTTCCGAAGCTGTTTTGAGGCCCTAAACGATGTTTTTTTGGAAAACCGGGAGCAGCATGGGTCAATGGATAAATGTTGCTTAGATCAAATTTTTTTCTCCTTGGATATATATTTCTAACGAGCTATTGAGAGTGTCAAACAGAGATCGGATGCCAAAGTTACATCCTTTGGAATTTGAAACACCAATTTACCCAAATGGGGCCCATAGTTTTGGCCCTTCATCTCCTAGGGTTAGGTTTTTGGACGTTTCATTTTTTCCATTGTTTTTCAATAATAAATAGGCCCTCGAGCTTCATTGTAACATAGTTCAGAGGTCTATAGCCGCCACATCTCTTCTCAGAGATACGCTTCCAGCACCTAGCTAGTTTATTTCCATTATGTCTGTAAGCATATTTCAGTCATTCTTTTATTAATAGAATGAAGTATTGTTTCCGTTGCATCTCTGTGTTTATGTCTATTTCTGTATTTTATTGTGTTCTTGCATAAATCTGGATCACTTCATCACCAACTTGAAACTTATGATCCACACGATGTTTATCGGGTCTCGCTTTGTACTTGCCTTGACTTTTTTCTAGTTGATATTGGACTGTTTGATGGATCAACTGAATTTTCTCTATGAATTTATTTTCTTTATCTATGTCACTATGCCCATCTATAGCCATATGTTTTCCAAAAATGAAATCCAATGGCAAATTTGGCAAGTATCAAGGACATGCCTCAAACGAAGATGTTTGTGTAGAGGAGTGTTTTGCACGGTTGTAAGCATGTTGAATGTAATGCAATTGTTCATCCCACAACTTAGGATGTTTGCTGAAATATCCTCAAAGAAGATGAATGACTGTTCAATTGACCACTTCGGTTTGACCATTTGTTTGTGGATGAATGATTGTGCTCTTCTTCAACTTAGTGTCCATCAAGTCCCACAAGCTTGACCAAAAATTCCCAACAAATCGAGAATCTCGATCACTTACAATAGATGTAAGAAACCCAAAATGAACCCAAACATTTTTAAAGAAAATATGAGTTGTTTTTTCAGTTGTGACTTTCTTTTTAAATGGCATCAATATACACATCTTGCTGAACCTATCCACAAATACATACAAATAATCATGACCTCTTTTTGACAAAGGAAGACCTCCTACACAATCCATAGAAATACTCTCCTATGGACGTGAAGGAACTGGAAGTGGTGTGTACAATCCCAATTTCCTATTACTAGGCTTACTGACTGGACACAATTAACAAAATTTATTGAAACATGACACACTTTCAAGCATATGAGGCCAAAAATAATACCTCTAAAGATTTTCCACTGTTTTTATTACACTAAAATGTCCAACAATAAGAGAAGTGTGTGCTTCCCTTATGACATTCACTCTCTCCCCCTGTGGAATACAAAGCTTTCCCAAATGATACAACAAGTTATTATGTACACAGTAATCTAATTCCTCAACTTGGTGACCTTGACTCAAGTTTGCATAAACATATTGAAAGTCATTATCAAATGCATATTTCTCAACATAACTTTCATGTAAAACAAAATTATTCTTGAGTAAAGTAGCTGCACTAATAATAGGCCTAGAAAGCATATCAGAAACCTTGTTGTATATACCTTTCTTATACCTGATGACCAAGTGGAATTGTTGTAAGAAACCTATCCATCGAAAGTGCCTTCATTGCTGCATGTTAGTTTGCGATCGAAAGTATTGCAATGGTTAATGGTCGGTGTGAATGATGGTTTCCTTTCCCATCAAATAGTGTTTCCACTTCTTCACACTTTGAGCCAACACATATAGCTCCTTCTCATAAGTAGGATAGTTTATCACTGAACCATTGAAAATTTTGGAATGAAATGAAATGGGATTACCAAGTTGTAAGAGGATTGTGCCCATGGCATAGTCACTTAAATTGGTTTGAATATCAAAGGACTATCTCGAGTCTGATATTGCTAGTATTGGGGATGAACTGATATTCTCTTTCAAAGCATCGAATGCTTTTTGTTGCTTGCCTCCCCACTGGAATACCTTATCAACACTATTCAATGCATGTAATGGAGCTTCAATAGAAGAAAAATTAGCAATGAACTTCCTCCAATATTTTGCTTCTCCTAGAAAAATTCTTACCCTAGTGACTATCTTGGGTGTTTTCCAATTCACAATGAGCTTAACCTTAGACAGGTCTATCTTCAGCTCTCCTCCTCCAACAATATGTCCCAAATACACTAAATATGTTTTACCAAATTCACATTTTGACATATTCAAAAACAAATGTTCTTTTCTTAAGATATCAAGCACCTTTCTTACATGCATGACACGTTCATTTCATGATTTGATGAATATAAAAATATCATTTAAGTAGACAATGAAAAAATCTTCAAGAAATGGTCTTAACACATCATTCAAAACTCATGAAATTAGCTGGAGCATTGCAAAGACCAAAAGGCATAACAAGCCACTCAAACAATCCTTGTTTAGTTTTAAATGTGGTCTTCCATATGCCCTCTTCAACTATTCTAACTTTATGGTAACTACTTCTTAAGTCTAACTTAGTGAAATACTCTGCATACCTCAACTGATCAAGCAAATCATCTATTCTTGGGAGTGGATAACGATTATTTACCATGATTTTCTTTAGTGCATGGAAATCCACACACATGCACCATTTTCCATCTTTCTTGGGCACGGACACAATCGGTGAACCACATGGCGAGGTAGATGGACGAATGATCCCTTTATTCAACAAATCTTGGATTTTCTTCTTGAATTATGCACTTTCCATTATCAACATGCGATACATGCCAATATTAGGGAGTGGACAATCCTGCTGCAACTGTATCTTATGTTGGATTCCCCTCTTGGGAGGTAACCCCTTTGGTTCCTGAAAAATCTCACTATGCTGACTTACCACATAAAACAAATGAGATTTCAACCTATCATCACAACGTTCAAAAGATTCATAATCCATATCATTCTTTTGTTTGATCATAAGAAGCACAAAGTTTTTTCTTGAATTTAATTGTCTTTTCATTTGTCTGACATTAACTAAAGAGAGGTTTATATTTTTGAAATGAGCTCTCACAATATATTGCACTCCATATTTGAACAAGTTATACTTGTTCTCATGGAAATATAAGACTTCTTTCTTGTAATAGAGATAAGGACTACCCAAAACAATTCCTGATATGTCAAGTGGCACAACATCTAACTCAACTTCATCAATAAAGTTTGTGGTGATTTCAAACCGGAAAATACATTTTCTTGTAACTTGTAAATTTGTATCCTTGGTTATCCAACCCAAAGGATATGACTTGTGATGAGGAATGGTTTCAAGATTAATTTTATTGACTAAGTATTCAGATATTAAGTTTGCTTGATACCCACTATCAAATAGTGTGTTAATTTTTGTATGTTTTGAGACAACTCTTACATGAAACGACTCTATTCTTGTTTCTTCACTTGGAGTGTTACTGTGACAATTTAATGAACTAGTACTTTCTATGGCTTATTTTCCCTTTGTGACCATGGCTGCAATTTTAGTCTCATCACTTGATTCGGATCCAAGATCCTATTGTGTGGTAGTGGTTGTCTTTTGTTTCCCTTTGTTATTGAATTTTTTAGGCCTCAATTTTGGATGAAGCTTCCAATAGTGGGCTTCATCGTGAACCTCTTTGGAAAAATGTTTACATGTGGTTTTCTCCATTTCATTTTTAGTGGATTAATTTTTATTTTTTTCCTTTGCAACCCTTTCCTTTTTCACCACCCTTAAATGGTTTCTTTTTACCTTCTTCTGGCACAATTTTCCTTCTTACCTCAAGGTGTGTAGCTTGCACACAGACCTCATGTAGAATAGTGGGATTAAACATGAGGATGGTATGTTTCAAGTAATTGTGTAAACCCCCTATATACTTCAGTAAGGTATCTTGAGAATGAAAATCAACACCTAACATAAGAGCTATTTTTTTAAATTATTGAGTGTAATCTTGCACACTTTGACCTTTCAATTGTCTAAATTCTTTCCAGTTCATAATGGTTTTTTTCATGTACGTTAGAGGGTATAATTTCCTTTTAATTGCAACAATGAAATCAGACCAAGAAATTGAGATCTAAGCATGTTATTTAATCTCATCTTGTGTCCTTGCTTCCAACCATACAAATGCTACACCCTCCATTCTCAAGGAAGCCAATTGAATCTTTATGACATCCTCTTGAAGGTTCTCAATTTTGCAATAAACCTCCAACTGAAGAATCCAATTATCCAAATTCTCTGCATTCATTTCACCATTATACATAGATAGCTCAAATTTAACATCAAGTTTACGTAAGGGTGATTTACCAGTTCCTTTTGAAGTATCTATATGAACAGGTGGAAGGGTTGTGGTACTGGAAGATGATGAAGAGGAAGGTGAAGATGGTGGTGAGGATGATGGTGGAGTTGATGGTGTTTTATCACCATCTCCATGACCTTCTCCCATAGAACCCTGATCCGGACCTTGGGGGGAGGCCCCCAAGATCTAAGAAAATTTGACAAGATCTGCAAAACTAGAAAGCCAGAAAAAAAGAGAGAGCACAAATAAAATAAAACCACAAAGAAACTTGTTTTATTAAATTAGAGAATAACTATAGAAGCTACATTGTGGTGGACAATCTGTCCTTTTACAAACGGAGGCTTGTTATGTATAGCCTTTTTTGAGTTACAATACAATGTGTAGATACCATAGGCCAATACCATGGGTAGATACCACTTACAATACCATGGGAAAATACCATGTGTGGATGAATACCATGGGTGGATACATACCATGGGTCACTTACAATACCATGGGTGAATAAATATCATGGGTGGATGAATACCATGGGTTGATTTCATTTACAATATCATGGGTAAATTCCATGGGTGGATGGATAACATGGGTAGATGAATACCATGGGTTGATGCCATTTTCCATTCAGATCATTCCTCCCTCCTTAAGAAGCAATGGTCCCCATTGCGTGAAGTTACCTCCTGAGAAGCCTTTTTTGAATATGAAGAGCCACTGAAGAGAAGGGTTTTGTGTAGTTAGCCCATAACCATGATGAACGAAGATCTAAGGATAGAGATACCCTGTAATGCTTGTGACCAACTATGATATTGACAGTCTGCAGCCTAGCAAATGGATTTCGATGAAGTGTGGGTTTGTGGATGAACCAAAACCATGAAAAACAAAGATCTGAGGATAGAGATACCCTGTAATGCTTGTGACCAACTGTGTGACTAACAGTGTGCGGCCTAGCAAATGGACTTCGATGAAAATGATTTTGTGTGGTTGACCCATAATCATGGATGCCGACGTGTCGATGAAGTAAGGTGTGCCTACATGGCTGGGGTGGGAGGCGACATTCTGCACAACCTGCCAAAGCACGTTATGCTAGCACCGATGAATGTACAAAACACGCTAAATCGGGGTGGGAGGGCACGTCTCCAAAGGGAACCCGCTCCGAATGCTGCTCCAGATTTAAAATGAGCATAACTCGGTCAATATAACTCAGAATATTTATTATAACCTGTTTTTGGAAATGAAATGATCATTCTGCATCTTCTCATGTGTTTGAAACCACTATTTGGAGAATCTTGACTCTCATATTCGCGCTGTAACTGTTTCGCCGTCACAAAATTTCAGAAAAAAATAGTTGATTTTAAAACAACGATAACTCCCACATCCGGACTCCGATTTGACCAATTTTTTTTTTTGAACTTGGGTGATTTTTCAAGAGGAGCTCAGATCTATATCCATTCTTTTGAAATTTTCACTAAAAATTTCGAAAATGATAGGAGAGCCGCCGTCCATGAATTGTCGTCAGAAAAATTGCTTCAACATTGCTGATTTTGAATCAGCGATATCTCCCTCATCCGAACTCCAATTTGGCCAATTTTTTTTTTTGAATTTGAGTATTTTTCACAAGGAATCCAGATCTAGTCTTTTTTTTTTGTAAATTTTTCACCAAAAGTTTCAGATCTGATTTGAAAACTCGCCGCCCAAGAAATTCATGGAGTTTGCTGAAGATTACTGCCAAAAATTGACATTGAAATATGCTTCAAATCCTCATTCCCATGGATTCGTAACCTAAATCTGATACCACTGATCTGGATCTTGGGGGGAGGCCCTGAAGATCTAAGAAAATTGAAATGGATCTGACAAGATCTGCAAAACTAGAAAGCCAGAAAAAAAGAGAGAACACAAATAAAATAAAACCACAAAGAAACTTGTTTTATTAAATTAGAGAATAACTATAGAAGCTACATTGTGGTGGAAAATCTGTCCTTTTACAAACTGAGGCTTGTTATTTATAGCCTTTTTTGAGTTACAATACCATGTGTAGATACCATAGGCCAATACCATGGGTAGATACCACTTACAATACCATGGGCAAATCCCATGTGTGGATGAATACCATGGGTGGATACATACCATGAGTCACTTACAATACCATGGGCAAATAAATATCATGGGTGGATGAATACCATGGGTTGATTCCATTTACAATATCATGGGTAAATTCCATGGGTGGATGGATAACATGGGTAGATGAATACCATGGGTTGATGCCATTTTCCATTCAGATCAAACCCTCTCCTCTAGGAGGCCTAGAACTTTCTCCCTACATCCTTAAATTCCTCTCCACATAGAGGACTTTTACCATCTCCATCATATCAAAAAATTCCTACTTGAATGCTCTCTCCTCTTCTGGCATGGTAGGTTACGCTTCATGAGACATGCTCAATGGAGACTCAACTTCAATTTTAGGATGTGTTGGTGTTTACGACTTTGAAAACCTTTCCATTCTTCCTCTTGACCCAACTGCAGGGCTTTCAATCAACTTCCCTTCTCCTCTTTTGAGTTTTGAACTTGTAAGCATGACACAAACCTGCAAACAATTAGATCACTTCTTGCACAAAAAAACCCAGTTGCTATGATACGAAAATGATATGATTAAGGTATGTTAGTAATTTTTTGCTAATTCCTCTTTCAGATTTTAAAACAAATTCTTTTCATGTGTTTAAGGATTCAAGTTCTCTTGCAAGTTGACTGAGACTCATGATTGTTTTTTATGTTAATTTTATGAATAATTTAACATAAAACAAATATTGAACAACAAAAATAAAATGTATAGTACATCACCATACAATAAATCAAAAAAAGGATTTGATGAAGGAGTTCACCCCTCCTGGGCAACATCTCCTTGGTCTCATTTCCATGGATTGGGCCTCTATATTATATTCAAATTTGTAAAATGATGTGTTAACAATGATTTTATGCTCTTGAAACATGTTTCATTGAGTCCATAACACTAAAAAATGGTACCTTAGCCTCTTTTTGCTCCAGATTTGGTCGAAAATTGGATGGGTTATGACCTCCCCTAATTTTCCCACAATTCGCTCCACAAATTGCACAAATTTGGGCCAATCCTACAAATCCGCCCAAAATTTTGCAAACTATCCTACAATTTTGCTGACCGGTGGCGCAAATTGTGGGATGGTTAATTTCCTTAATAACATCTATAAGCCAGATTACCGCTCATTAAACCCACATTAGGTGTTAATTAAGATGAGATTAAAATTTTAATAGTGCGCTTAAGGTTAACGCCTCCCGTGCTCCGCCTGTGGTCCAAGGTATAGGTCATATGGTGGTTCATTTTTGGGTCTGCCCCCCACTCCCCCCCAATGGCACATTATATACAAAATTATCATAATTCTGGAGAAAAGTCTTCAATAGATGTGATCATAATCTGGATCGGGGGAAAAAATTAGGTCAAAAATTAAAGTGCTCATAATTGCACCAAAATAGATTCAAAATGGGCAGCCCTTCACAAGGAATCCACCGCAACTCGTTTCATTGAAAACCGACTTCAGATGAAGGATTTATGGTCTGCTAATTGCCATTCAAAACATGTAATTTAAAAAAAAATATTGCAAAACAGGTACAGTTGATGACATGGCAGTCCAATTAGCATGCAGAGAATCTTCTTCAGTTTTTGACCAATGGGAATATGATACGTGTTACTGTGGGATTCTCCAGTTTGGTTTGTGAAGGTGAAATTTGCCCAATGACCTCCGAAGGTAGAATTTTGGGTTCATGATATTATATGCTAGAAATGATTTTTTTTTAAATTAATTCATTAAGGTTGAAGTTAATATATATATATATATATATATAATGATTTTTAATCATATAATATAGTATATATTTATATATATATATATATTTTATATTTAATATTATTTCAAACTTTAATTAATTTTTAAACATTACACATATTTTCAAAACCCATAGTTCGCATGCATATATAAATGGTGGTGGAAAATCAAACTTATTGCAAAGGTCATATAAACCCATAGTTTGCATGCATATATAAATGGTGGTGGAAAATCAAACTTATTGCAAAGGTCATATAAATCCATATTTTGCATGCACATATAAATGGTGGTGGCAAATAAAACTTATTGCAAAGGTCATATAAAACCATAGTTCGCATGCATATATAAATGGTGGTGGTGGAAAATCAAACTTATTGCAAAGGTCATATATTAACAGGACATTATTTAAATTAAACGCAAATTTCAAATGATTTGTTGCAAATCTTAAAGTCATATATTAACAGGACATTATTTAAATTAAACCCAAATTTCAAATGATTTGTTGCAAATCTTATATATGGTGGCAAGCACATGTATTAACGTTTGGAGCATTAACTTTATGCATGTATTTCATTTGGATCAAAAACTTTAATGAGGGGTGAGGTCGGGGTTTGACCTAGTGACCTCCCCCTCTACACTACAACCTTCTACCAACATGCCATGAGCGTAGGATTTGAAAATATTGTGCGCGATCTTGTATTTAATGCAGATTGTGGATTCCAACGGAGGACCGAGAGGGGCCAGTTCTCCTTCGCGTGAGACCTCACCATATGACCTTGGTTGAGCACCCAGTTAAGCCAGATTAATGCACACTTAATGCACAATTAACTTGCATTTATCCATAATTAATCTTTAGTTAAATATGGCGAAAATTTTGGAAGAATCTCCAAATCCTACGCCACTTCCAAATTTGTCGAGGTTATGTTGCAATTTTCCAGATTTAAAGGCAGAATCTAGGGGAAACTTTAATGAGGCTTATCTTGGTCAATTTTCAACCAATAGTTGCTTAAGGATAGACATTATTAGCAGATTGGCATGCTCTGAATCCATTGGAACATTTTTTAGAGGCAATGGAGCTCATCTAGAGGTTGTTTTTGGCATGTTGAAGAATTTTGAAGCCTAGGACCACCAGGAGGGAAGGCCATGCCCAGATCAGCTGAAGGCCAATTTCAGTGAGTGAATAGTCAATTTTTGATGTATTTGATGCTAGGAAAATAGTGGTATAGTTTATAGAGGCGTTGGATCACATATGAAGGTTATTTTGTCACTTTGGAGATTAAACAGTCCCATGGCCACTAGGGTTGGAGGTCAAGCCTAGAGGAGCTGGTAACCAAATTCAGAGATTGGATAGTCATTTGTGGGTTTTAATGTCTTGTGAAGCCAATGGAAAAATTAGAAAATCTATTGGAGTATCACAGATGCTTGTAATCAAACTTTTTACTTATAATCCCAAGAGGGCATAGCTAGTTAAAGTAGGACCATGGAGATGTAGCCTAGGAGGGGTGAAATCCATCATTATCCATTGTGTTATGTGATTGCATGGGTTATGTTTATGCATTTATTTTGTTGTAAATGAGTTTTTAATTATTAATTAAATCATAATTTGTTCTTCAAGAACACATGAAACTACACAAATAAACCCCTTCATAAGTGGTAAATGAGACGATCCTTACAAATATTTTTAATACTAATGAGGGAGCTTGCATAGCAATAAAAAAAATTTCTATATTCAGATCAAGTTGGTATCAGAGAAAATTTTTAGCTCATTTTAGCCAAGGTTAGCTATTACTTCTATAGCTATTGGTTGTTGAATTTGTGCAAGGAGAATTTAATATTTTGACAAGTTTATGTGTGAAGGACAAGATTTTGAATTCAGATTCTCAAATCACAGCAAATAATATTTTTTTGCATTGCATGTGTGATGGCAGCTTCATTAAGCAGTGTTTCTAGTCAATCTTCCTTAACAAAACTCTTTGATAAAGAGTCGTTTTAGAAACTCTACATCATGATTGATAGGGTGCAAAAGAAGTATGAAGATAAGAACATTAGAATTCAAGAGCAGTTAATTTCCATGAAGGAGGAGAAGAAAAAAATTATTGAAAGTATGCATGAGATGGAGATTCAGCTCCATGTTGCAAATAAGAACCTTGAAAGGATGCATGAGATAAAGATTGGGCTCCATGCTTCAAAGAAAAAATTAGCAAGCATGTGCTTGAAAAAGAGGTATGATTCAAGTTTGTCTTCAATTTATTCTCAAGATGAATGTGTAGGTTATTTTGAAAGACATACTAGAGGAATAGGGTCCAAATTATTGATGAATATGGGCTATGAAGGTAAATGATTGGGAAAACATGCACAAGGCATAGTTGAGCCAATTATTGTTGAGGAAAGGCCTAAGTATTTGGGTCTTGGTTATGGAAAACATGATGGAGAAAGATATAAAGCCAAGGAGACAAATGAAGATGTTCCAAGAAGGAATTTCATTTCATGTTCATTACCTCAAGCTTGTGAAGATTGTGTTCATGAGGAATGCAAAAGTTTTACACCCACTTTTAAAGAAGGTGCTCATAAGCATGCAGCTAATGAGAATGGCGAACAAGAGGATGTTGAAACCTCTACAGTCATTGAATGCATTGTTCGTATTCCTAAGAGAGTCATTACCTCATAAAATTCATCCTCCTTAAGAAGGCGGAAAAGGTAAATGTTCAAGGTATAATTCTGCTTTTAATCAAGTTGCTTTTGATTATGACAAACATGGAAAATTATCACATAATATTTGGAGAAAATTTGCATGTTCCTTTTGTGGTTTGGAAGAATATAGCCATGCACATGAAACTTTTGAAGCAAAGGAGGCAGAAAGCCAAAGCCGAAACAAACCATGCTGAAAAGAAGAGGTGATTGTTTTGCACTCATTTCCATAAACAAGGTCATCTTGTAGACAAGTGTTGGACTTTGTATCCAACAAGTCATCCATGACATTTGAATAAGGTGGAGAAAGAGAATGGAAAGAATGGAAAAGAAGATTCCATAATTGACGTGGGTCAAGATGATTCACATGATGATGATGATGTGCAGCTAAAAGAAGCACCATTGAAATGGTTTGGTAAGAGATGGTTATATTTCTTATCCAATTTAGGCTTTGCATGTATTTTGATGTTGATGCATTCTTTTCCAATGGAATGTATGTTGCATGTTTACGCCAAGAAGGTGATTGAAAGTGGAGTATGTTGACTCACTTTATTGCAGAAAAAATTGTTCATCTCAGCTTTAAGTACATGTACATATGAATGGGATTCTTGTACTTATGATTGTACTTGTGAGAGAGTTGAAGAATTGTATACATGCATGAGAGTTTGTGTGTATGAACATTGGAATTTTGATGATTTCATTGTGCTTGAACATGCATGAGTAATTGACTTGTGTTGGTTGATTGCTTTGTTTAACATGTATGTTGTCAACTTGAGAGTGTTGATCATTTGCACATGCATGAGTGTCGACATGTGTTGGTCGATTGTGTGTTGCATGCATGTCATATCGACTTAGAAGAGTTTATTTTGTCTCCAAAGATGGAAAGGAGATGTTGACGAAGTGTTTCATGAGATGTGAAATTATTTTTGTTTCGGGAAAATAATCATCAAGTTGTTATACATGCTTATGCTTGACTTGAGAGTCAGTTGTTTGAAGAGGCATGTTTTTGTCGACTTGTGTTTGGTTGATGAGTTTTGATGCCAAGATGTGAGAGTACATGGTGATGTTCACATGATGTGACGTTATTTGCTTTGAAGGAGCAAGAGGATATGTCGTCAAATTGTTTCTTACATGTGTGTTTGTGACAAGATGTCAAAGAAAAATTTTTGTAGCCGTTGTATACCATTTTATGTATTCACGTGAAGAAGAAAAGGAGATGGCGAATGCATTCTTATAGATGTGGAATTTCGAATCGTGTAGGTAAAAGAATAGTCATTTGTTTTCTTGTTTTTACTGATGTTGGAAGCTATTTGTTCTAGTTCACTCATTGTGCAAAAGAGGAACATGATTCTCAGTGGGAAGGCACCGAGGAATCGATTTGGTACAAAAAAAGTATTATATCAACAAGCAACCATCAAGTGTTAGTTTGGGTGATCATAAAAAGGAGAACAATGATTGAAGAGCCAAGCCATTTGCAAGGCAAGACAATGCATGTCAATGAACCGAAGTGGTTGTCATAACAATTTCTCTAAGTAGAATCAAAATGATAGAACTTGGGAAACAAAAGAGAGTTCAACTGTTATGAGATAACCAGATTTTGTGGGTCTAAAAGCATGTCAGTGAGAAGGAGTGATCAGAATCTGGATCAGAGGCAAAAATTACTTCAAAAATAAAAGTGCTTAGAATTGCACCAAACCAGATTCAAAGCGACCGACCCGTCACAAGAAATCCAACGCAACGCGTTTCATTGAAAATTGAGTTTGGTTGAAGGAGTTATGGTCTATTGATCACTGTTCACAACATGCAAATGTTTTAAACACTATTGCAGAACATGTACAACAGATGATTTAGCAGTCCAGTCAGCATGTAGAGAATCTTATTCAATTTTTAACTAATGGGACTGTGACAAGTGTCATTGCGGGATTCTCCAGTTTGGTTTGTAAAGGTGAAATTTATCCAATGACCTCTTAAAGTTGAAATTTGGATTCATGATATTGTGTGTTGGAAATGAGTTTTTTTAATTAATTAATTAAGATTAAAGTTAATATATATACTATATACATTTAATATGTTATATCGTTTTTAATCATATAATATATTATATGTTTATATATATTTTTTATATTATTTCAAACTTTAATTATTTTTTAAACATTCTAGGCATATACAAACGGTGGTGGCAAATCAAACTTATTGTAAAAACCCATAAAAATCCATAGTTGGTAGGCATATATAAATGGTGGTGGAAAATCAAACTTATTGTAAGGGTCATATATTAAATGGACATTATTTAAATCAAACCCAAATTCAAATGATCCGTTGCAAATCTTGTATATGGTGGCAAGCACATTCCACACGTTTTAAAAACCCATAGTTGGTAGTCATATATAAACGGTGGTGGAAAATCAAAATAACACTTGATGGCTGCTTGTTGATATAATACTTTTTTTTGTACCAAATCGATTCCTCGGTGCCTTCCCATTGAGAATCATGTTCCTCCTTTGCACAATGAGTGAACTAGAACAAATAGCTTCCAACATCAATAAAAACAAGAAAATAAATGACTATTCTTTTACCCACCTGCGAATATTAGCCCCTAAACCCTCTTTACAATAAGTTACTCTATAATTTGCTTTATATTTATGAACACTCAAAAAATAGGTTTTATTTAGGTGAAGCCTATGGTCCAAATACCATGGGCTAAATTATTATTAATACCATGCAAAAAAAACATTATTAACTCTAATATAATATTAAAATATTAATATTAATATTAATATTATTCTTATTATTAAATCTAATACTCATATTAATATATTATAATATTAATATTATTAAATTTAATAACTTTCGATTAATACAATACTAAATATATTATATTATAATATATATAAATGTATCATGATATATATTAACTCTAGATATATATGGGAGGGAAGAACAAAGATATAGAGTGATAGAGGTGGAGATATAGGGGGATTGACAAGGGAGAGATGGAGATAAACTAAAGGAGAGGGGAGAGGAATGAAGAGCGAGAGAGGGAGACACAAATATGGAGGAGGGAGAGAGAGAAGGAGAGGGGGAGGGAGATAGTGATAGGATTAGAGGAGACAGAGATGGTGGAAGAGAGAGAATGGTAAGAGATAAAGGGAGAGAGAGATGGCAGAAGAGAGAGGGATGTAAGAGAGAAAGGGAGAGATAGGAAGGACTAGAGAAAGGAGTTGAGAGAGGGAGGGATAGAGAGAAGTTGGAGTGGGAGAGAGGGA
Source organism: Pinus albicaulis (assembly GCA_034641835.2). NCBI lineage: Eukaryota > Viridiplantae > Streptophyta > Pinopsida > Pinales > Pinaceae > Pinus > Pinus albicaulis. The sequence goes on from CM076569.1 coordinate 114,754,423, forward strand.
GGGAAGAAGAAATATATAGAGATAGAGAATTGGAGATAGAGAGAGAGGGAGTGGCAAGGGAGAGATGGAGAGAGAGTGTGCATGTTTAGGGGTGAGAAAAGATACAAAGTAGGATTTATGGAGAGAAGGGGGGAGAGGAGAGAGGGAGAGAGGGGCGGAGAGAGGGGCAGAGAGAGAGAGAGAGAGAGATAGGGAAGAGAGAGGGAGGTGGGAGAGAAAGGGAGAGAGGGGAAGGATGAGAGAGAGGACTTGAAAGAGAGAAGGAGAATGATGGGGGAAGAGAGAGTATTGGAGGGAAGAGAGAGAGAGAGAGAGAGAGAGAGAGAGAGAGAGAGAGAGATCAAGGAAGAGAGAGGGAGGTAGGAGAGAAAGGGAGAGAGAGGAAGGACGAGAGAGAGGAGGAGAGAGGGACCGATAGAGAGATAGAGTTGGAGGGGGAGAGAGGTAGGAAATAAGAAATATAAAGAGTGAGAAGTGGAGAGAGAGAAGGAGTGACAAGGGAGAGACAGAGAGAGAGCGTGTATGTTTGGGGGTGGGATAAAGAGACAAATAAGGAGAGATGGAGATAAGGGGGGAGAGAATGAGAGATAAGGAGAAAGAGAGGGATATAGTAACATATTTGGTGGGTGAAGAGAGAGAGAGAGAGAGAGAGATGGGAGAGAAAGGGAAAGAGCGAAAGGAAGAGAGAGGATGTGAGAGAGTAGAGAGGGGGAGGGAAAGAGAGATGGGCTTGGAGGGGGAGAGAGAGGGAGGTAAGAAGAAAGACATAGTGAGATAAAGGTGGAGAGAGAGAGAGAGAGAGAGAGATAAGGAAGATGGAGAGAGAGGGAGAGAGGATAGAAGGAGGAAAGAGAGATATTAGCGTGGAAGAGGGAGAGAAGGGGAAGATATAGATATAGATGGAAGGTGAAGAGAGGGAAGAATAGAGAGATGGAGAGACGGATGGAGTGACAAAAAGATTGATAGATATGGAGTGCGAGAGCATGTGTGTTAGGGGAGTGAGATAGAGAGACAAAAAAGAAGAGACGGAGGGGGATATAGATATGGATGGAGAGCGGAGAGAGGGAAGAATATTTCTTGCACTAGATGGATTGATTTAAGTGGAGATGGTGATTTCTAATCCTATTTGATTGTTTGCACTATAGTCATCGATATTAGTGTAGATATTTTTTTCTAATGATATTTGATTACTTGCACTAGATGCATTGATTTCAATGTAGGTGGTGATTTCTAATACTATTTGATTTCTTGCATAGGATGTGTTGATTTCAATGTAGACGTTGAATTATAATTATATTTGATTGCTTGCACTAGATGCATTGATTTCAATGTAGATGATTCCTAATCCTATTTGATTGTTTGCACTAAATGCATTTCAATGTAGAAGTTATTTTCTAATCTTATTTGATTGCTTGCATTAAATGCATTGATTTCAATGTAGATGTTGATTTCTGATTTGATGTAATTGGATATATGATGGTATATTAATTTTAAAGTGATTGGATTAACAATATGCATTGATTTTAGTGTAAACACAAAATGGTATTGAAAATGCACATTGATTTTTGTGTTATAGTAATTTAACCTATTAATATTGGAGAGCAAGAGAGACAAGTATAGGAGGTGCAAACCTTTCTTCAAGTTTTGCACTCAAAAAAGAGTTTTTCACCTCGAGATATTTGATCCCTCTCGGTGCTTGATAGATCTGGAGTTAAGATGGATCTAGGCTGGTGTTATGTGATTGCTGCGAGTTATGTTTTTGCATTTCATTTGATGTAAATGAGTTTTTAATTATTAATTAACTCATAATTTTATCTTTCGGTAATAATCACATTATCGTGAACAAATTGATGCGTTTTGAACCAACCAGTGTGGTTCATCATCAGGACTAGGTGAGAGATCAGATCAGTCGTTAAGTTTAAATAGATGTAGGAGAGGAAAAGAAAACGGCTAGAATCAGCTAATTTGACTAAGAAATCCAAAATGGTTAGTTCTAATAATATAATAATTAAAAAATCAACAATAGCTAGTTTGAAAATTAAAATTAATAGTTTAAAAAATAAAAATAAATAAATACATAACTAAATAAAAATTAAAATGAAAATAAACATATTATATGTCAATTTAATAGTTTAATTAAAAATTCATTTTATTTTTATTAATTAATTATTAAAAATACAAATATTTTAATATAATATATACTATTTCATGAAAGTCTATCTTAAAAAATAAAAAAAATAAATATATATATATATATATATATATATATATAGTTACAATTTAAATATTCAATTACAATGAAATCTCGCTAGTTTGATTATTCAAATTAATAGTTTAATTATAAATAAAAATTAGTTATAACAAATTTTAATTTTATTAATATCGCTACTTTATTAATTAAAATACAACTATTATTTAATTATAATTATTTATTATTATATTGTAAAAAAAATTAAAAATTAGAAATTAAAATAAATAAATAAAAAATAAATAAAATAAAATAAAATAAAATAGTTCTATCAAAAATGCACGGCTAGTAAGATTGAAATTAATTTAGTCAATTCAAAAAAAATAATAATAATAATAAATAAATAAATCATATATATATATATATATATATATATATATATATATATATATATATATATATAATTAAATTAAATAAATAAATAAATAAATAATAATAATAATAATAAATAAATAAATAAATAAAAACACGATTCGCAACTCTCTTAACTCAGTTAAAGATCCTGTGAATCCTAAGGATGGAAAAGGTGTCTATCTTATTCCTTGTTCCTGTGGGACGCCTTACATTGGTGAAACGGGTAGGTCCATTAGCCAAAGGATATGTGAACATGCAGTTGACATTAGACATGGCAGGTCCCGCACCTCTACCCTAGCTAAACATGTGGAAAAAAATAACCATCATATCTTCATCGAAGAGGCTAAGGTCTTAGCCATGATTGATCATTTTCATCATCGTAAGTTAAGAGAGGCCCTTGAAATTGAAAAAAGGCCCATAAATCTCAATAGGGATGACGGTTAGAATATAAGCAGGTGTTGAATCCCTGCCTTATATTCTTAAAATTTGATTTATATTTATTTTATTTTTTATATTTATATTTATTTATTATTATTTATTTATTTATTATTTTTATTTTTTAATTAATTTATTTATCTATTTATTTTTATTTTTATATTTATATTTTTATTATTTTTATTTTCTATATATATATATATATATATATATATATATATATTTATTTTATTTTTATTTATTTTATTTTTTATTTTTAGATTGACCTAAATTATTAATTTCAATATCTTACTAGCCGTTACGATTTTATTTTATTGATAGAACTATTTTTATTTTTATTTTTATTTTATTTATTTTTTATTTATTTATTTTAATTTTTCATTTTGATTTTTTTTTTTTACAATATAATAATAAATAATTATAATTAAATAATAGTTGTATTTTGAATAATTGTAACGATATTAATAAAAATTAAAATTTGTTATAATAATTTTTATTTATAATTAAGCTATTAATTTGAATAATCAAACTAGCCGTTTCAATTTGTAATTGAATATTTAAATTATTGTAACTATTTTTTATATTTTTTATTATATATATATATATATTTATTTATTTATTTATTTATTATTTTTTAAGATAGACTTTCATGAAAATAGTATATAATTATATTAAAATAATATTTGTATTTTTAATAATTAATTAATAAAAATAAAATAATTTTTAATTAAACTATTAAATTGACATATAATAATGTTTATTTTCATTTTAATTTTTATTTAGTTATGTATTTATTTATTTTTATTTTTTAAACTATTAATTTTAATTTTCAAACTAGCTATTGTTGATTTTTTAATTATTATATTATTAGAACTAACCGTTTTGGATTTCTTAGTCAAATTAGCTGATTCTAGCCGTTTTCTTTTCCTCTCCTACATCTATTTAAACTTAACGACTGATCTGATCTCTCACCTAGTCCTGATGATGAACCACACTGGTTGGTTCAAAACGCATCAATTTGTTCATGATAATGTGATTATTACCGAAAGATTTCTTCATATTTATTGATGGATCACAGAAGCAAAAAATATATCATAATTTTATCATCAAGAACACATGAAACTACACACATAAACCCCTTCACAAGTGGTAAAATGAGACAATCCTTAAAATTTTTATTAATATTGATGAGGGAGCTTGCATAGCAATAAAACATTTGCCCATATTCATATCAAGATGGAAGTTCAACATTCTCTCATTGATATTCAATCGAAGGAGGCTCATACAATCTTAAATTCACAACATTAACAACAGAGGAAATTTTCATTTATGAAGGCAAATCAAGCTTGAAGGCATTGTTACCAATCTTTTCTATAATTTTGAAAGGACTATAATGGATTGGTTTCAACTTTTTACCTTCTCCTTGCTAATGTGAAGCCAAACTTCGTCATCAACTTAAAACGTATGATCCACATTATGTTTATTGTGTCTCGCTTTGTACTTGCCTTGAATTTTTTCTAGTTGATCTTGGACTGTTTGATGGATCAAATGAATTTTATCTATGAATTTCTTTGCTTTATCTATGTTTCTATGCCCATATATAGCCACATATTTTCCAAAAATGAAATTCAATGGCGATTTTGACAAGTATCCAAGACATTCTTCAAATGATGATGTTTGTGTAGAGGAATATTTTGCATTGTTGTAAGCACGATGAATGTAATGCAACTATTCATCCCACAAATTAGGATGTTTGTTGTAATATCATCGAAGAAGATGAATGACTATTCGATGGACCACTTCGGTTTGACCATCTATTTGTGGATGAAAGGTTGTGCTCTTCTTCGACTTAGTCTCCATAAAGTCCCACAAGCTTGATTAAAAATTACCAACAAATCGAGAATCTTGATCACTTACAATAGATATAGGCATCCCAAAATGAACCCAAACATTTTGAAAGAAATGATGAGATGTTTGTTCAACTATGAATTGATTTTTAGATAGCATCAATATGCACATCTTGTTGAACCTATCCACAACTACATGAAAATAATCATGACTTATTTTTGACAAAGGAAGACCTCCTACAAAATCCATAGAAATACTCTCCCATGGACTTGAAGGAACCATAAGTGGTGTGTACAATCCCAATTTCCTATTACTAGGCTTACTAACCGCACACAATGAACCACCTTTAATGAAACATGACACGCTTTCAAGCATACGAGGCCAATAACAATACCTCTAAATATTTTCCATTGTTTTTCTTACACCAAAATGTCCAGTAATAAGAGAATTGTGTACTTCCCTTATGACATTCACTCTCTCCCCCTGTGGAATACAAAGCTTGACCAAATGATACAACAAGTTATTATGTACATGGTAATCTAATTCCTCAACTTGGAGACCTTGAATCAAGTTTGCATAAACATCATGAAATTCATTATCAAATGCATATTGCTCAACATAACTTTCATGTAAAACAAAAGTATTATTGAGTAAATTAATTGCATTAATAATAGGCCTAGAAATTATATCAACAACCTTGTTGTATATACCTTTCTTATACCTGATGACTAAGTGGAATTGCTATAAGAAACCCATCCATTGAAACATCCTTGACTACTACAAGTTAGTTTGTGATTGCAAGTATTGCAATGGTTGGTGGTCGGTGTAAATGATGGTTTCCTTTCCCGTCAAATAATGTTTCCACTTCTTCACACTTTGAACCAAAACATATAGCTCCTTGTCATAAGTAGGATAGTTTATCACTGCACCATTGAAAATTTCAGAATGAAATTGAATGGGCTTACCATGTTGTAAGAGGACTGCACCCATGGCATAGTCACTTGCATTGGTTTGAATCTCAAAGGGCTGTCTCAAGTCTGGTATTGGGGCTGAATTGATATTCTCTTTCAAAGCTTCTAATGTTTTTTTTTGCTTACCTTCCCACTGTAAGACCTTTTTAACACTAGTTAATGCATGTAATGGAGCCACAATAGAAGAAAACTTAGCAATGAACTTCCTCCAATATTTTGTTGCTCCTAGAAAACTTCTTACCTCAATGATTGTCTTGGGTGTTGGCCAATTCACAATGACCTCAACCCTAGAGGGGTCTATCTTCAGCTCACTTCCTCCAACAATATGTCCCAAATTCACATTTTGACATCTTCAAAAATAATTGTTTTTCTCTTAAGACATCAAGCACCTTTCTTACATGAATGAAATGTTCATCTCATGATTTGTTGAATATCAAAATAGCATCTAAATAGACAATGAAAAACTCATCAAGAAATGGTCTTAACACATCATTCATATCTCTCATGAAAGTAGCTGGAGCGTTGCAAAGACCAAAAGGCATAACACGCCACTAAAACAATCCTTGTTTAGTTTTAAATGTGGTCTTCCATATGTCCTCTTCAGGTATTCTAACTTGATGGTAACCACTTCTTAAGTCCAACTTGGTGAAATAATTTTCATACCTCAACTGATCAAGCAAATCATCTATTCTTAGGAGGAGATAATGATTCTTTACCGTGATATTGTTTAGTGCACAAAAATCCACACACATTCTCCATTTTCCATCCTTCATGGGCACCAACACAATTGGTGAACCACATAACAAGGTAGATGGACGAATGATCCCTTTATTAAACAACTCTTGGATTTTCTTCTTGATTCCTGCTCTTTCCATTATCGACATGTGATACATGCTAATATTAGGGAGTGGACAATCCTGTTGCAACTGTATCTCGTGTTTAATTCCCCTCTTGGGAGGTAACCCCTTTGGTTCCTGAAACATCTCGCCATGCTGACATACCACATCAAACAAATCAGATTTCAATTTATCATCAAAAACTTCAAAAGATTCATAATCCATTTCATTATTTTGTTTGATCATAAGAAGCACAAATTTTTTTCTTGAATTTATTAGTCTTTTCATTTGCTCGACATTAACTAAAGGGAGGTTTAGCTTTTTGCGATGAGCTCTCACAATATAATCCACTCCATATTTGAACAAGTGGTATTTTTTATCATGGTGATAGAAGACTGCTCTCTTGTCATAGAGATAAGAACTACTCAAAACAATTCTTGATATGTCAAGCGGTACAACATCTAACTCAATTTCATCAATAAAGTTTGTGGTGATTGCAAAGCGTAAAATGAATTTTCTTATAACCTGTGAATTTGTATCCTTTGTTATCCAACCCAAAGGATATGGCTTGTGATGAGGTATGGTTTCAAGATTAATTTTCTTGACTAAGTCTTTAGATATTAAGTTCGCTTGAGACCCACTATCAAATAGTATGTCAATTTTTTTATCTTTTGAGACAACACTTACATGAAAAAACTCTATTATTATTTCTTCACTTGGAGTGTTACTATGACAATTCGATGAACTAGTACTTGCTATGGCTTCTTTTCCCTTTGTGACCATAGCATCACTTTAGTCGGATCCAAGATCTTGTTGTGTGGTAGCGGTTGTCTTTTGTTTACCTTTGTTGTTGAATTTGTTAGGCCTAAATTCTAGATGAAGCTTCCAACTGTGGGATTCATCGTGACCCTCTTTGGAATAGTGTTTACATGTGATTTTATCCCCTTCTTTTTTAATGGATGTATTTTTATTTTGTTTTCCTTTTAAACCCTTTCCTTTTTCAGCGCCCTTAAATGGTTTCATTTTACCTTCTTCTGGTACATTTTTCCCTCTTGCCTCAAGGTGTGTATCTTGCACACAGACCACATCTAGACTAGTGGGATTGAATAGGAGGATGGTATGTTTCACATAATTGCGTAAACCCCTATATACTTCAGTAAGGTATCTTGAGAATGAAAATAAAAACCTAACATAAGAGCTCATTTATTTTAAATTCTTGAGTGTAATATTGCACACTTTGGCCTTTCAATTGTCTAAAGTTTTGCCAGTTCATAATGGATTTTTGCATGTAAGCTAGAGGGTAGAATTGAATTTTAATTGCAACAATGAAATCAGACCAATAAATTGAGATATTACCATGTTTTTTAATCTCATCTTGTGTCCTTTCTTCCCACCATACATGTGTTGCACCCTCCATTATCAAGGAAGCCAATTAAATCTTTATTTCATCCTCTTGAAGGTTTTGAATTTTGCAATAAACCTCCAATTGACGAATCCAACTATCTATCTTCTATGCATTCACTTCACCATTTACATTGATAGCTCAAATTTAACATCAAGTTTAAGTAAGGGTGATTTACCAGTTCCTTTTGATGTATGTGTATGAACAGGTGGAAGGGTTGTGGTAGTGGAAGATGATGAAGAGGAAGGTGAAGATGGTGGTGAGGATGATGGTGGAGTGGATGGTGGTTTATCACCATCTCCATGACCTCCTCCTCCTAGATAACCCTCTCCTCTAGGAGGCCTAGAACTTTCTCCCTGCATCTTTAAATTGATCTCTTCCCAGATGACCTTTCTCCCTATCTTCAACAATCGAAAAGAAAACCACAACTTGCCACTTAATCATGTAGAATCATGCCACTTGGCACCCATCCATTCGCCGAAGAAATGAGTTGACTAATCCATTGACCTACCCAGTCAACATGCCATGTCAGCAGTACGAACTACTCACTGGGCTCCTTTTTTGCATAATTTTTTGCCAAATTTGCATGTTTAGGAAAATAGATAGAACACGTTCTGAAGCCATACAGAGTCCATTTTATGTGAAACAAGTTACGATAGATTTAAAATGACGAGCACTATGCGGTCATTCAGATTTTCTGTCATTCTGAGAACTTTGATTTTGAGCATAATTTTGAGCACCTGATAAATGCAATTTTTATTTCCCTCCATATTGTGGCATATTTCATGGAGGTGGAGCCATGAATTGCTAAGGTTTCTTCCCAGTATGTTATTTTTGTCGATTTGATAATAAATTTCCTATTTGATTCTTTGATGGGGTCTCTACTACTGGGCGTTGTGGGTGAGGAGTCTCTCTCCATATTGACCCTCTTCTATCCTTTCGCTTCAGATGGTTCGGGGGTCTGGGAAACAACTGTAGGGCTGAGATAGTGGCTTTATGAGGAGCATTAGATGTGTCTCAATGGCTTAGCTTTGATAGTAATTTGATATTCAAGGACTCCGTTTCCACGATCCGATGGATACAAGGCCAATTTATTTTTTTGGTTCCAACCCTTCTCAAATGGATGTAGCACATTTTAGAACTTAAGGCTCTCTTCTTAGAGGTTTAATTTCAACAAATATACAGAGAGTAGAATTCCGAAGCAAATGCCCTTTTGCTCAGTTTTATCAGTCATGTAATAGAAAATTTTCCTTGATCTATCAATTGATGAATGATTATATCATTATAGGATACACATCTATGTAAATTATTTCATTTTTAATAAAAATGTTTTGGTTGAAGTAGAATTATGCTTTTGTAGAGATAAACAAAATCAGGAAGAAACTGTTATAATAATGCAGCTATAGAAAATTTACGAGGAAACCCCTAGCTGAAAATCTGCGCACCCTGCTGCATTGAGTTTCCAGCCTCTGGTTGCAGCCTTGCCATCACAGAACTGCATGATCTCACCTCAGGCTCCCTCAATGGAGCATGATGGAGGTCCGTTGGCTCCATCCTTCTGAGATCTAGCTGCAGGGTTTTCTCACAAGCCCAAAATTTCTTCCTTTACACGCCTTACAACCATCTTTGCCTCCCCTCGCTCGAACCAAGAGATGCAGCCCAACCTTCCTCTGTAAGAGCATGATCAGGCTGAAACAGATCCCCCAACAAACACATCAATGACCACTACCTCCGTGAATCAAAAACCGCTTCCCTCTAAAGGTAAAGGGTTAGAGACGATAAAAAATGATAAGGAAGGAGCTAAAAGGCAAAGTGCATGCAACCCCAAGGCAACGAAAATCCCAGAAATAATCATTTAGGATCCAGATGTTGTTGTCTACAGAGAATACATGCAAGAACATGCGATTATCTGTAAATTTATGGGCATTTGGCCCATAGAAAGAGCACAAAAATAATGGACCCACACCAAATGGATTCTAAAAGGAGAGATTGACATTCAATTAGGGTCCAAAGGCTTCTTCACGGTGGTCTTTGCTCTCTTGGAAGATAGAGACAGGATATTTGAAGGTGACCCTTACTTTTTCAATTCAGCAAGCTTATACATGAGATATTGGAAGTAAAGCTTCACACCGGAAAAATAAGACTTCACTAGGGTTTCGGTTTGGATCAAGCTCTACTCACTTCCCACTGACTAGTGGGAACCCTCTATCCTAAAGGCCATCGGGGATGAACTTGGAGAATACATAAAGATGTCAGAAGGCACAAAAAATGGTCACTATATCTCCTACATCTGCATTTGCGCCTACATAGACGTCTCCAGAGCCTTACCAGAAGCCATCAGACTAAATTTCAGGGATGACATATGGACCCAAAGCATAGAATATGAGCACATCCCCTTTCGGTGCATAAAATGTCATGAGCACGGTCATCTCTTCCGAGATTGCCCACAAAAAGAAATCCCAGTAAAAGAAAATCAAGAAGGAAAAAGGGATGACCAAGGCTTCACGAGAGCAGGCAACAAACACAAGTAAAGAAAAAGAACAAAGACAAGGAAAAATCCTCCAAATATCTCCCAGTAAAAAAAGTTCGAACTCCTAACCACGCTTCAGGAGGAAGTAGGGCAACACAACAGGGAAATGGAAACAAACATCAAGCAAGAAACAACAATGGATAAAATCAGCACAGAAATGGATGCAATAATAGCTCTTACACAGGATGGAAACACACCTCAAGAGGACACAAACATGGAAAGCATACAGGACATACCAACTCCAGAGGAAAGAGAGATTGAGAAAGTCCTAATGGGAATGGACCTGCAAAAAATATCAAAAGAATGGAATGCGAAAGGCATAGAAGGAATCCCCATAGAACACATACAAAAAATCGAGGAGGCATACATATTACAACAAGGTATGCAGAGGCAATGAGAACAACAAAAAAAAGGTAAAAACCCAACAGGAGGAATCATGGCAAACCTAAAGGCAAGCCAACACATCAAAAAAGGGAAGAATCGAAAAAGAGGCAAGAAAACCAACAACCAATTCCTTCAAGAGCTCAGAATCCACCTCATCAATGAAGGAAAGGTAAGGGCTATCTCCCTCTCCCCTAAAACGTTCCCAGGATTTGTACATCCTAGAATATAAGAGGACTAAATAGTCCTAGTAAGAAAAGGATCCTTAAATCTAAGATAGCCTCTGACAAGCCTGATATTGTACTTCTTCAAGAAAAAAAAAAAAGCAATTTAAATGGTATGGACTCCATTTAGCAATCTTGCTTTAGAAATTACTACATCCATCTGGCCATCTCTGCCTCTGGCACTGTGGGTGGGCTTGTAACCTTTTGGAAGGACTCTTGGTTTCACCTCTATGAGTATTTTGCTTCCAAACATGCCCTCACCACAGTCCTTCAAATCACTGGAACTAAATAAAAGATCAGCATCACTAATGTCTACACTCCTCACTCTGCTTCTGAGTGAGTGCTTGGCTCAACAGCCTAAAGAAGCATCTCAACTCCTTCAATCACCCCCTTAGTTTTATTTCTAGGGACTTCAACATGATTCTGAATCTTGGGGAAAAGTGAGGAGGCCTAAGGAGATTGGATAATGACTTTGTAGCCTTTCAAGCCATGATTGATGAATTAGGACTCATTGACACTCCTACCAAAAATGGCTCCTTCACTTGGAACAACAAAAGAGGAGGGGACAGACAGATCGCCTCCCAGTTAGACTGCTTTCTCCTCTCTGAGGACCTCTTCCTCTGCTCCCTGGAAACGAAAACAAGTATAGCTCCTTAGGCAAGTTTAGATCAGTGGCCCATAGTTCTCTACAACAAGCTATCAAAAAGCCCCAAAAAATCTCCCTTCAGGTTTGAAGCTTTCTGGATCACTCATCTAGAATTCTAGGACAAAATGAAGGAGTGGTGGTCTTCTCCCCTACCCTCCCAAGGCAACAAAATGTACAAATTCTAGCAGAAGCTAAAGCTCATTAAATCAGAACTTAGAGTCTGGAACAAACAAACATTTGGAGACATAATAGCTGAAAGAAACCTAATTGAAATAAAAATGAAAGCCATCCAACAGAATATCATTAATCAGGGGATGACAGAGCAAAAAAAGCAGGAGGAACTCAAGCTTCAAAAAAATTTGGGACGATCGAGCCGCCCAAGAAGAGACTCTTTGTAGGAAAAATTCGAGAGTCAGCTGGCTCAAATATGAAGAAAATAACACTTATTTCTTCCACCAGTCAATGATTCAACACAGAAAATACAATCGAATTCTCAGTCTAAAAAACTAGCAACGCCTCATCCTTCGCAATCACTCTAAAATTGAAGCTGAGCTCAACTAGTAATTTGGGGCCATCCTCACTGAATCCAACAATGACAACGAGGAGGACATATGAAAAATAATAAGAAACATCCCCACAATCTTGACCAGAGAGCATAACCAGATGCTACTAAAAAAGATATCAATGGCTGAAGTGGAGGAAGCAATCTAATCTATGCCCAATGGCAAAGCCCCTAGACCGAGCGGTTTCACTATAGAATTCTTCAAGGCCAGTTGGCCCTTGATCAAAGATGAAGTCTATGACCTGGTCAAAGAATCTCGTATCAAAAAATCTATCCTCAAATCATTCAATGCCACCTTCCTCACCCTCATCCCCAAATCTGACAAAGTAGACTCCCCCGACTAGTTTAAGCCTATTTACCTCTATAATGTTATCTACAAGATAATTTCCAAAGTCCTAGCCAACCGCATCAAAAATATCCTTCCCCTACTCATCTCCCCCCACCAAACAGGCTACGTCGAAGGCAGGAAAATTCTGGGCAACATCATCCTCTCTCAGGAAGTTATCCACTCCCTCAAGGAACAACGTAAACCAGGTATGCTTATGCAATTGGACATGTCCAAAGCCTTTGAAAAAATTAATTGGAACTACATAAGAAAAATGATGGCCGCCTTTGGCTTTAGCAAAGATAGCATCAATTGGATAATGGCCTTAGTCTCGAGGGCTTTATTTTCCATCCTCCTCAATGACTCTCCCTCAGCCATCATCAACCCTTCTCGGGGAATCAGGCAAGGTGACCCTCTTTCGCCGTTCCTCTTTGTCATCATGGAAGAAGGTCTTGGCCACTCCATAACAGCAGCCTATACCAATTGTTGTGTCTATGGTCTAAATATCTATCCCTCCAACCCCCCTAACACTCATTTGCAATTTGTTGATGAAACGCTCCTCATGGGCACTCCCTCTGCCAAAGAAGTCGTTGCCTTCCATACCATTCTAAATGATTTTTCTCTTGCCTCTGACACCTCTGTCAACAACAAAAAATCTAAGCTCTTTTTCCTCAATACCTCCAAGGCCATTCAGATCAACATAGCCCGCATTCTGGGCTTCTAGCTTAGTTCCTTCCCCTCTAAGTATCTAGGAGTTCCCTTAGCTGATAAACCCCTAGCCAAAGGTAACTTGGAATCCCTGGCCACTAAACTTCAAAAAAATATCTCCAACTAGAACTTCAGATCTCTAAAACTCCCTGACAGACTTGTCCTTGTTCGCTCAGTTCTCCAAGCCATCCCTCAGCTCCAATATTCAACCATTGTAGCCCCTACATCTGTCTCAAACCAAATAAAAAAAATCCAAAGAGACTTCCTATGGAAGGGCAAGGAGAAAAAAGGTAAATGGGCACTGGTTACATGGAGAAAACTTTGCAAGCCCAAAAAAGGTGGCAGTCTCGGCCTCAAAGATCCTGAACTTCTTGGTAAAGTCCTGGGGGCCAAAACCTGGTGGCACTGGATCACTAATCCCACCACCTCCTAGGCCAAAATATGAAAATATAAGTATGCTCCCACTTATCATCCAAACTATCTGATCAGACTCTCGGGAAATATCAAAGGCTCATCGATCTGGAACCAGGCATGGGACAACAAAACTCTCATTCTGAATCACTGTTTCTGGGAAGTGCGCAACAACGAGAATGTTTTGTTCTAGGATGATGCTTGGAAAAAATGCCCTAAACTCAAAACGAACATCTTCCTACCCATCAAACCGCACATGGAGAGGCTAAACAAAATTGTCGTCAAAGATTTCTGGAAAATCGAGGACAATGCTGACTGGAGGGTGTGGATTTACCCCCATGACATGGATCAACATAATCACCCTCAGACTTGCACCATCCTCATAGAAGAGCTTCATAAAAGACATATTCAAAAGGATGAGGAGCCAGACAAACTCAGATGGGGATTAAATGCAGCAGGGCACTTCAATATTAAAGAGGCCTATGGTCTCGTATCCGATCCCAACCCCATCCCCTTGGACACTAAATGGAGCAGGCTCAGGAATCGTAATCATTGGCCAAAAATTTCTCTTTTCCTTTGGCTGGTCATGCACCAAATTTTTTTGACCTGGGACAATCTCCAAAAAAAAGGTTTCATAGGTCCGTCCATCTGCACTCTTTGCAAAACCAATCCTGAAACTTCCAATCACTTGCTTAACGAATGCTAATTTGCCTCCAACATTTGGAATTAGCTTTCTTTTGTATTCAAAGCCTCTGATCGTGACCCCTCATCCATCCTCATCTCCCTCAACCTCTGGAGAACCTCCTTCTCCTCCCATCTTGTCATCAACTTGGCCTAGAACCTTCTTCCTGACATCAAATGTTGGGCGCTATGGAAAGAAAGGAGTTCTCATATCTTCAAAAACCTGGAAAAAAGAGAAGAACATATCCTCTACTCCATCAAGCTGACATTACGAGAACCTGCCTCCATTTCCAAAGTCCCGGATCCTTCCTCCCCCCCCACGAGGGATGATTGCCGCATCCTCTCCCTTCTTGATCTCTCTCTCCTCTTCCAGCGCTCAAACCCCTCTACCTCTCTTTCCTCTTGCTGGAGCCAACATGGCACCCTCCCCACCCCATCATTATTAAACTAAACTATGACGGTGCTTATAAAGACAATCCTAGCAATGCGGGTTTTGGGGGAGCCTTCTGCAACCATGAAGGAAAAATTCTTTGGATATAATATAGGAACCTTGGCTACACCACTAACAATGCAATTGAACTTCAGGATCTAGCTCATGTGCTCGACATTGCCAGACATCACAACTTCTGGCCCCTCCTGGTGGAAGGGGACTCCACTGTAGCCACCCAAGACTGCCGGAAAATCCAACAGGGTCACAACGTCCACCAAGTCTCTGACTGTTGGTGCATAAACAAAACCCTACAAAAAATTAGGCACATCATAGACAACGCTAGGGGTATCTCCTTCTTAGAAGTTAGGCACAAAGCTAACAAGATCACAGACTTTCTAGCCAACACGAGCATCAGCGACATCAACCAACTCACTTCAGCAGCTTGGGACTCCATCGCTTTTCCATCTGTCAAAAATGAATGCATCCGCATCAACGTCCTGGAATCGCAGCAGGTTGGCCTGGCCTCGCCCTGGATTCCCACTCTCAATCAATTCAGTAATCATGACCCTCACACTCGCACCCCTCCCCACGAATAATCCCACCTTCGGCACTCCTGTGACCTGCTCTCAGTAGTATGACCTAGCCGCCTCATTAATTTCATGCATGATGAAGATAACGCTTTTGGCATGCTTCCCAGAGGCTCACCCTATCCACCTCACCTCTCGCCTGCCTTTATCTTCCCTTCTATCCTGGACTGTTCCTCATTTCTGTCTACTCATCTTGCGGAACTTGTTACCTCTCTGTCTTCCCAAAAGTTGGATCTACATTGTTACCCCTCTCATTCCTTCGTCTCCCCCTCCCCTGCTCCACCTTTCCCAGCCTCCATGGCCCCTTTCCAAGCTCGTTGTCCTTCCCATGCCCGCCATGGTTGCTGTGCCCATTGGGCTAGTGATGCAGGGGCATCCTGCCTAATTTTCATTATTTATTTTTGTGATTTAGAGGGTGATGTTTTTTGAAATTATTTTATAAATTATGTACATTTAAAAAAAAAAAATTCAGAGAAAAATGTGAGTGTGAGATTTATTATAAATATTCTCTTAATTAATTGAGAATATGAGTGGAGTTGAGTTGGATAGATAATTTAGGGATTAGGAACTCATTAAATGGAACTTAGTTGAGTCAAAATAAGATAAATCTATTTTAGAGTTTGTTTGAGATACTTATGGAGGAAATCATGGATTGGAATTAATCCATAATTATGTATAAAAGTGAAGCTTTGTGTGAGGATAGAGAGACATAGAGAATAGAATAGAAGAGAGGTAGAGAGAAATGGTGTGAGAGTTTATGTAAGGGGTGAGGGCCAAGATGCCCGCAAATGTAATATTCGGGCAAGTGGTTTGAATTGTAATTTTCCTGTTTTATTATAAGCAAGCATTTTATTTGTCTCAGCTCCCTCTTTAGATTCTGTATTAAATCTAAGTAGTTTATATGGATTTTTGGGTGTGGATTTTTATGTAAAGGGAGCACACACTCTATTATGCGCAAGGATCTGTCTTTTTGCAGAATCCGTGCATCATTTGGTATCAAAGCCGAAGATCCATGCATGGCGAGGTTGAATGCATTAAGGAGCTGCACAATGTTTTTGTAAGAGCAAAGTTTTGGTTGCCTGGAACATTGAATGCAAAGACTGGTTGGAAGACAAGTGCAACGTCCATTTTGAATTCATAACTATGTTAACAGTGATTAAAAATGTTGATTGAAGCAACGCAGAAGCATCCAAAGCAGCATTTCTAGTTCGTGTCAATCTATCCTGTGTGGTAAAATTTCCCTTAAAATTTGTATCTACATTGCTAGCATTTGGGTTATGAGTGTATAAAAGAACCTACAAAATCTTGTTTGCATTAGTGCGTGAACTGCAGGAGCGGTATCCATTCCTTTATGAACCACGTCCTGGGTGGTGAATTTTTTATTTAATTAAGTGCCTCTATTGTAGCAGAGTGCCAGACTTTGTTGATGTATGGAGTTAACAATTTGTGAATTTGAGCATAGATCTCAACCTCATAAGCCTATTTGTTAGAGGTTGTTGAGTTGTTGCTATACTTTGGCCACATCATTGTGGTATTGGTTTCAAACCCTTGTAGTGGTCTCAAACTACTGTGGTATCGTAAATTGTGTGAATGTGTTGTGCATATCGTGTAGCATATTATAAAGGTCATCAGATTTGGCTTTTGAATTATGGTGCTTCCTCTACCCAGTTCAATTTGTGGTCACCCACTGCATATTGTTGGCCGTAACCTTGAATTTTGATGGGTTGTAAAGCATACTTCCATTTTTCCTTTAATGGAAACTCGAAAAACTCGTGTATTTATCAGCTAAAAAACAGCCCCATTCTTGGCAAGCCATGTGAAGTTTGAGCATCTCTTCTTCCACATAATTGTTACGCAACATATTTTTCATATCAATATTCGGAATACTACTATCAGGAGTTGGGATTTTGGGCTTTTCACTGGAGGCCTATCTCCTCTGATTTGACGTAACCCTTAGGTTGGTCGGGCTTGTTACAGATTGAGGTACAGGTGGCAGTTAATGATTTTGTTGTCAAGCTCAAGCGACAGCAGGTCGAGGGTTCACAGGACACTGCTAGAGAAACTGGAGTTCTTCTACAATCTGTTAACTTTCAACAAAGAGTACCACACTCAAATCAGGTAGCTTCACTTATTGAAGCTATAAATTCAGTGGGCATGCAACTTATAGCTTCCAATCCAGTTGAGCTATCTGTTGGGAAAATTGTGAGACATATATTACATATAATTCATGAGGAGGATGTGTCTTTGGCAACAATGGGTGTTGGAGGTTTAAGTGTCTCTGCTGGAAGCGATGATGAGGATGATACCCATCATGATAACTCCTCGGGATTATGTGCAACTGCTTTTGCTGCTGCATCTAGAAGTGATTTGCAAGCTCCCTCATTACATAATCTTTTAGAATTTATACCTAGCCTAGCAGCTGCTCCTCTCACTGGTTCTTCGAGAGGCAAGTCTGAAGGAAAAAGCAAAATGAGCCAAATTATGCCAGGAATACAAGAGAGAGAGGTTAGATCATTTCACCAAGGAGATTCCAAGGTAAGTGCTCATTTAATGGATCAATATTCATTGATTAAAGGTATTTTAAAATTTGGATGGTTAAATTTCCCTTGCCATATTCGAGAAGTTAATCTTTTTGTAAATTTTATGAAAGAGTGAAGTCAATCCAAAGTTAAGGAATGGAATTGAAATCCATCTCAGAGATTGATGTGTAAATATGATTCGAGCATGGTTGTGGCATACCATTTTTGAGGTCATGATAACTGTGATCTACATGAAAGAGCAAGCCTGTAAAGGAGCATCTATAATTTTTGTGAGTTAAAAATAATAATTGATCATTTCTTGTGGCATATGTGAAAGTGTTGACATTGTTCTGTTCAGAAGGTAGTGCAGTTGTGTTTTTTTTTTTTGGCTGCCAGAGAAATATGTTGATACCACCATGTTAATTTTTTTTTTTGGCAATTGCCTATGAGGGAATTGTTTTTGGGCACTGAAGAGAGACGGTGTTGCATGAGAACTGTCACTGCAAAGAAGGAGCTGCATGGAAGTACAGGAAAAATGTCCGCAGTAAGATGAGCATGTCGAAGAGGTTATGGTATGAAAGACATGCGAATATTCACAGTGATAAGAACAACACAGAAGAGTAAAATCCGGAGAGCTGAAATTGCAAAGAAAATGTTTATTAAATAACCTTGAAGGGAGCATAAGGTATGATCATTCATTTCAAAGAGGTATTTTAAATGTTGAAAATTAAATGATTTATTTTATTTTCAACATAAAATAAATCTTGGGAAAAGTGGATTGCATTTCGATTTAAAGGCTTAAGTATCATGTGAAGCGATAATGGGAGACTAATGACATTTTCATAAGAATGGAGTATGAGAGAGAGTGAATATTTTACATCATGAAAATGTATTAAGGGTGGATATTCATTGGTATACAATATAACTCGAATTAGAGTCAAAATATCCACTATTGCAATTATTGGGTCAAGCTTTGAAGTCAAATCAAATGTTAAGGTCAAATGAAAATTTCGATAGCTTGAGTCAAGTTAAACTATTGAATTATTGTACAAGAGGGTGCATTTTTCATCCAAGATGAAGATTTGATGTAAATTTTGGAGTCAAAGAGTCTTAAATTAAGTCAAAGGTTTGAATGTAATTGGGTGCATGATCGACGGAGCCCAACACCCAAAGAGTTGGTCATTGTAACACAAACATTACTAAAGTTGTTGTTTGCGGCAAAGAGGAGCAAGAGATTTGCCATAAATGATTCCAAGACAGAGAACCGTAAGAGGTCAAGCGCAGGAAGAGAGCTTTTATTGCTCGATGGCAAGTATGAAAGCTCACTGAAAATGGGATTGAATGTTATCCACAAGTGAATAGATGAAGTTCACAAAGGAAGAGAAGATGACTTGTGATTTTCATTTCAAAGGTTCTGAGAAAGACAACAATAGAAGAAAGAAGAAGGAATATGCCAAGGAAAATGGCATATGTAAGAAGTTGACTGATGAAGAGTATGAGAGAGAGAAAGATGAGATAGAAGTTCACCTTGAGTTATTGATGGAATTTTTGCAGAGAAATACGAAAGACCAAAGACATGGTTGGGCCATAAGGAAGAAAGTGAAATGGCAGTGGCTACACGCAAAGAGGGAACAACAGGTAAACATACAGTTGACAGAAGAGCTGAGGAAGCTCGAGCAGTTGATGAATGTGCAATTGAGATGTAAAGAACTCAAAGAGGCTAAGTTGAAAATGGAAGTTTCTATTTGTGGCCCAAGGCAGGGTGAAATTCTGGGTGACGAGATTAATGAGAAAGATCTCATGGACTATTGGAATAGTTCAAAAGAATTGGAATATATGCTGACAAGGGAAGCAGATGAGGCTATGAAGCCTTGCATTTTTAAATCTCATAGTTTGTGTATGTTTGTAGGATGTGCAGAAGATGGTGGACAGTCTGGTGAAACTATCACAGAGATGAATGAAACTCTTGAGGTGAAGTATGATGGAGAATGCCTTCAGAGAAGGAAGGTACTGATTTCTTGTAGTAGAAAGAATTCATAGATGAATTCCTGTTTGGTGTAAGAGAACCAGTTGAAGCTATTATGGAGCAGAAGCATAATGAAAATACCGAAGTGATATTCCAAGGAGGTAAACAAATGATTTTTTTTAATGAAACTGATGACAGAATTTTGCAATGTGATGATACAAAAAACATGATAACTCATGAGGATTGCCAGAAGAAGAATGAAACTGGGAATGAAGGTTGTGATGAAATGTTGGAAAGATTTCACATATAAATAGAGTTCTTGGAATGATGGCTTGAGGAACTTGAGGGAGAAGTGAAGCTTGCAGAACCTGATACAGAAGAGATTGCAGTTGTCGTGCATGATAGGGATGAAATGTTTTTAGCATTTATAAAGTTGAGTGAATGTTATAACTTTTCAAATAATAATGTGGTTGTAGGTACAAAAGACGACATTAATAAATATGATGTTGAAATCAGAGAAATTGAGCAGAAAGTATTTAAAGATGAGATGAAATATCAGGAGCAACAAGAAAGTTATGTCTTTAGAGACATAAAGGAAAAAAAAATATTAATCCAGCAGGATAAGGATGAAAGCAACCAGCAATTCAAAACAAGATCTACTGAAATCCAGAAAGTCTATGATGGGAGATTGGTTCTTGAAGTATCAAAAGAGACCGAAAGGTCTTGTATTTTTTAAACTAATAGTTTGTTGATGAATGCAGGTACAACACCGGATGAGAAATTTGTTACCATATAAGCAATAAATGACTATGGTTGTGATCAAGAAGAAATTATTGATTATTCGTCATTTCAGAAAGTTGAGTGTTCAACGCAATTGGAGACGGAAGCATCAAACAAAGAGGAATTACTCCGAGGAATTGACAAAATAAATTGTTTGAGAGGTCGATGGTATCTGGTTGATAGAATAAGTGATGCTGATGTACAACCAGTTCGACGTTCTTTCAGAGTTTGGAGAGCAAAAGAATGGGTATCAGTGATTCTACACAAGTATGTAATTCCCGAAATAAAGATGATGTGGTATGGAAAAGCGAGAGTTACATTCAATATTATTCTGAAAATACTATTGTGGAAATCTTGTGCAAAATTACAAAATGGAGTTGATACTTTAAAATACCAGCGGCAAAACAGAGTTTGGAATCCTGGAGGGAGCAAGTCATTGAGACTTGTGGCTGTCACATTATTACAGAAAAGTGACAGACCTCATAGACATGAGTCTATGGAAACTTCTCTACATGGGGAGTCTGATGCAAGGGCATCCTGCCTAATTTTCATTATTTATTTGTGTGATTTAGGGGGTGATGTTTTTTGAAATTATTTTATAAATTATGTACATTTAAAAAAAATAAATTGAGATAAAAATGTGAGTGTGAGATTTCTTGTAAATATTCTCTTAATTAATTGAGAATATGAATAGAGTTCAGTTGGATAGATAATTTAGGGATTAAGAACTCCTTAAATGGAACTTAGTTGAGTCAAAATAGGATAAATCGATTTTAGATTTTGGTTGAGATACTTGTGGAGGAAATCATGGATTGGAATTAATCCATAATTATGTATAAATGTGAAGCTTTGTGTGAGGATAGAGAGACACAAAGAATATAATAGATCAGAGGTAAAGAGAAATGGTGTGAGAGTTTATGTAAGGGGCGAGAGCCGAGATGCCTGCAAATGTAATATTCGGGCAAGTGGTTTGAATTGTAATTTTTCTGTTTTATTATAAGCAAGCATTTTATTTGTCTCGGCTCCCTCTTCATATTGTGTATTAAATCTAAGTAGTTTATATGGGTTTTTGGGTGTGGATTTTTATGTAAAGGGAGCACACACTCTATTATGCGCAAGGATATGTTTTTTTGCAGAATCCATGCATCAGCTAACAACACTCGTGCCCCTATTACCTGTGCCGAGACTATAGCAAGGAACTCTGCCAGCACTTATGTTGCCACCACCAGCGAGGACATGCAGAGGCACATTGCCGACTTAGAGAACAGAGCCCACATCCTTCGCAGAGAAATGTTGTCTGAGGCGGTTGATGGATCGCTCAACTGGATTTCAGATCCTGATCTAACAAAACATCTGGAGAACCTGTACAGCAGAGCCATCGATTTACATTGGCACACAAAAACTCTCCTTGTCATCGCCCTCCAGTACTAGAATGACTGCAACAAAGTTCTGGAACGCAAAATTGACTCCTTAACAGAGAAATTCGTCATGTATATAAGCGAAGTTCATCATATGCGCTTCATTGACATGAGCTCCCCACACTATGCTCTCTTGAAGAGTCGTTCTGCTACGCGCCACCACCACCAGCGCCCCAAGGAAGAAGAGGGTGCTCCCACTGCTCAGCGCTCCTCCAGGCCGAATTGCCCAGGTGCAGGACCCTCTTCAAGCTGACGCCATATCTTCTACTCCGATGAGGGTACTCCAGATAGGCCCATCAGTGTGGATGATTTCTTGAATGATGACGCTGAGGCGCAGTGCTCTCCAGGCCTCTAATTCACCTGCTTCTCGGGTTTGCCATCTTTTTGACACTCTGTTCGAGGCCTCAAGGCCTTTTTTCCAAATCCACAATGTATCATCATTCTATGTTTTTTTTTTGACATTTGCACTCTTCCCTCTGTCTCTCTCTCACTGTATTCCCTTTCCCAGAGAGCAAGACACAAAGTGCATCAGACTACTGACCCTTCAGAATCCTCATGCTTGTCTATGTTTTTTGGTTTTTTCTTTTTAAAAAAATTAAGTGAAGATCAATCAAAAGTCATCATTGACTATTAAACATGATTGTCATTGTGACAAAGAGAAATGTTTAAATTAATCTTCTCTCATAACATAAATGGAGTAAAATCGTCTCGTGAATCACATAATTCACAAGGAAAAACTGAAATAGCACCTTTGCTTAGGTTTCAGTGCTGAAAAAGTTTAATTTCAATTTCAATATAAAAGTATTAACATAAATATTATAGAATGGCAATATAAATTTATAAAAATATTAATATAAACATAATAGAATGGCAATATAAATTTAAAATAGACGGGAATAATCATTTCATATCCATTAGGATCAATCTGACGTCTGATACATTTTAAAAATAAGTTTACAAAATTAACCGTGTCTCACGCTCATTTTAAAATGGATTTTTTTGAGTTAAATGTTTTATTAATTGTATTTATGATTTTATAGTAATTTTAAATGATTAATATTGATAGGTAAATGTAGATAGGATTAACTCATAATAATCATCAAAAATTTTACTTATACGTATTGTTGTTAAAATTTTAAAAGTTATAAGAAATAATTAAATTATAATTTTATTTAAAATAATAATATAATTATTAATAATAAATAAATAATAATATTATTATTTGTGATAAAAAGTAGTAATACATATATATACAATTAAAAAAATATGTAACCTAATTTTTAACAATAGAGATTTAGTCTTTTTTTATCATGGAATTTTTAATTTATAAATAAACTTTATTATAATACCATGAGACAATACCAAATGACTTAACTCATTTCATTTCATATAATTTTTAATTTATGCTTATTATTAATAATATTCTAAAATATTCTAGAAAAAATGAATCTCTACAATTCAATTAATAATTAAATTAAATTCCACAAGCCTTAATTTAAACCCACATATCTATCAATATATTAATTTAATTCTAAACTAATTTTAATAAAAAATTATAGTAATTAATTTAATTCTAAAATAATTTAGTAAAATTTATTTTAAATAATTTTAAATAATTAATATAATTTTAATATTATAAAAATAGAAAATGAGATAAATTTATATAGAAAATGCATTATTAATATAATTATTATGATGAGGCGAGTCTTATTTCAGCTGCCATAAGCCCATTAGCTGCATGCCCGCCGTACGATGATCTACACCTTTAATCTGACGGCGGGCATCAGCAGCCTGGCCGCATTAATGGGCCTATGGCAGCTGAAATAAGGCTCGCCATTATGATTATGGTCTATCATACCAAATCTTTAACATGTATATAAATATATATTAAAAATTGAAATTTGTAACGTGGAGTACTCGCTTTTTCCGGGTCAATAAGGGAGGCCAAATGAACTGACGATACCGAACATATACGAGTAACGGTCTTATTGGTTCCATAAGGGTTATTTCATAAAATGAACGCAACGCGCAAATATTTTAATTTAAACTTACTTTTCAGACATTTTAATTTGGTTTGTGCTTACTTAATGGCTACACAACGTTTGCGTGGTGTCCGGACAGTATCCAGGAAGGCGGTGGTTCAATTCCTCGTAAACAAATATTTTTCCACAACGTGACTCGTGTTCACATAATTTCCAGTTTTTTTTTTCCTCCTTGGTTGATTTTTTTTTCCATCTTTCTCTTAAATTTTGAAGTTCTCCAACTGAATTCGATAGAAACCCTGTAGCCAACGCGAGCATATTGAAGCGAAATATCGAAGAAAACAGTCAATTGAATTGATATTGAAGATGCCGACAGGGTTTAGCGATGCGCCACTTTGTGTTCAGTGTGGAAACAAAGATAATCCGTGCAGATGCAAGATAGTTGGTCCAACGTTAGGGTTTGTTGCACTCGTGGTGGCCGCAGTGGTGGAATGGCCGGTGGGTGCCATCGTGTGGTGCTTTAGCCATGCTCAAGGCACGAGTATCATGGGCCAGCCTGTCACCCTCGTCTATCCTTCTGTTGCCAACGCCATTCCTTTCTGATCTGTCATCATCATCATCCATGTTTCTTGAATCAATAAGAAAACAATTATAAGATCTCATGATGCAGGTTTGGAGTGGGTGTGCAATCGCTTTGCCAATAATGAAAATGAAGATTGTTTAGGAATGGAAATGGTATGCATAGAGTTATCATTCTTAGATCTCATCTCATGGGTGGATAAACATAATTTTTTTTTGGGTGGATCAAATCTAATGAAATTTTTTTGTTGTTGTTTAAATAAAAGGAGTTATCAGTAAATACTCCTTCATATCAAGACTTTGAATTTTTTTTATCATATATGGAATCCAGAAAAGCCATAGATTGATGTATGATTGTATAATCTATGTGTGATTGTATAACAAGTCCAGTTGTCAATATTGTGTTTAACTTTGAAAAGGAATTATTATATCTGAATCGAGTAAAGCATAGATTGATATATGATTTCATAATTAGTCTTTGCGTAGATTGATGTATGGTTGTATAATCAGTCTGATTGTTTGGGTTGTGTGGACTGATTATACTCTTACTTAAGTTGTTTTGGTGAATTTTTTTATTGATAATTAAGTTATAAGTATATTTAGGCTAAAGATTTAGATTTATATTGTGTTAGATTTAAGATGGATATTTCAATATAGAATATAGAATTTATTTTGGGTAATATTTTTTAGTATAATTTAAATATTTAGTTTATTTTGAAAAATAATAATTATTAGAATTTAAAATAAAATTAATTTAAATAGTCATTTACAATATTGTAAGAGGTTTTTTAATAAAAATATATCAATAGTTGTGTACCATTTGTAATTTTATAGAGTATTCATGCAATGTGTAACTCCAATTTGTTTTAAGAATGATTATGTTTTGTGAATTGTTAAGATTATTGGTCATTTAAGAAGAAAGTCTTTTCATAATCTCTAGAAAGTCATTAGATTTAATTGGCTTGAGAGATAGTTTTTAAATAGTTAGCTTCTTAGATTAATATGTGGTTGAGATATTTATTCATTTGATTGAGCCAGCCATCAAGGTAGCCTCTTTATCTTCGAAAATCATTTATATGTTTTATGTACTTTTATATTGGTTAAGAGAGATATGAAAAATAATCTTATTGTAAATCTACCTTGGACCCTTATTCTAGGGTTTTTGCTATGGAACATATTGAAGGAGGGGAACAATCACATAATTGATAACTAATTATTAGAAGGGGAGGTAATATGGGAAAAAGCATTGCAAAGTGTCAACGAAATAGTATTACTCCACCCATGGTCATCATTAGATTGGGAAGCTAAAGGTTTGGATACCATATTTTTGAGTAATCTCTAGTTGTTTCCTTCTCCTTCTGTTGATCATTTGTTTCCAACAAGTTATTTTCTTGTCCTCATGCCTCCTAGAACCCTCCTCCCTATGGATTTCTTAAACTTAATTTTGATGGGGCATCTAAATACAATCTAGGTTCTAGTGTGGAGGAATATTCTATAACAACCATGGGCAATCAGTGTTTCTATTCATATAAAGATTCTCCAAGCTGATTGTGGAAGGTCATTGTTAGTGGGTCATTTCAAGAGTAAAGAAATTGATCAATAAAGCTTCTCTAGAAAAAAATTGCCACATATGAAGAGTGAGAAAATATCCCACACATATTAACCATTTCACCCATATACTCTAGTGATTAGTCTCTCTCAGGCAGTAAGTTAGTGGACCTTCTGTCCAACATAGGATGCAATGACATTCACAGTCATCTTTCAGCAAGTTGGAACAAACACTTATGGGAGGATTGAAGATGGAGACTTACCCAAATGTTAAACTAAGAACAAATATCTAGGGGTGGAAGAACATGAAAGACTAGCTAATATCAAAGAGCTTTGCAACAAATCAAATCATGTACCACCAATCAATAACTCTGCATCAAACCAAATCATGTACCACCAATCAATTCAGCCATTCCAAAAAATATTGATATTTCTAAGTTATCTTGATAGTGTTAATTAACTTTTTCTATATCACTTAGAATTTACCACTAATGTGACATAATTTAGTGTATGATGATGTATATATGTAATTAGCCTATCAACATTTGACATTAACAAAATTAAATTTTGCTATTAATCTGATTTCTAATATGTAAATTACGATATCTTTATTTTTTTAATTTTATATTGAGCTGAATTGGATTCGACCACCTTATGGGAAGGGATAGCAAAATGGGAACCCGTGAGAAGTTCACGTGGACGAATAGATTGTGTTGAGGGGTAAATCTGTCAGATCTCTGTGAGGAAGAGGCTGTGGAGGAAATTGAAAGATCTTTTATTCGAGGCACTCATTTGAAAAGAGATTTCCGTCGTGCAAGGGCTCTGCTGTTGTTGAAAAAGGCGGATTGCAATTTGTGATCTGGTCGTGAGGGCAGAAGTAAAAGTTCCCTGGCCAGTTATCTTCCGCATGAGGTATGCCATGGCTGCGGTCCCTTGTGACGAGAAACGTGCAGGCATTTGTGGAAAACCCCTCTCGTCTGAAAACCCTTTCGTCTAACTACTCTATCAGAATACATGAGCCATAAATTCCCGATTCAGCCATGAGCAAATATAGCTGAGAGTCTTTCTTTCTTTTGGTTAGGTTCATGAAAGAAGCGGCGGTGTCTAAATACATCTATTCTGGGATTTTATTAGTTGTGGGATTTATTAACATGAAGTTTTTTAAATAGGAAATAGGGTACATTAGAGATGAATATGCCAATCATGGTAATATCATGTATCACTGCACTGAATAAGCCAACCTAACCTAACACCATATACCACTGCACTGTAGGTATGTATAATCAAAATTTTATAGCCTCAGAGCATTCCATATTAATGTCCAACATGCGTGCCTAAAAAACAAGACTTACACTCTACAGATTCCTACTCCTTTCTATTTGAGGAAGGAGTCACTGTCACTAAAAGGACGCATGTTGGAGTAGGAAGTAGCCGTGTGCTGTCAGGGAAGAATGAACAGTCCAAGTTCTAGCGCTTACACAAGGCTGGGCAAAGGCGTGAGTTGATACGCAACAATCTGGTGCGTTCAGAAAGGAAAAAATTTGCTTCACAATAGATTAAAACCAGATAACGACACTATGACTGTTGTGACGGCTGGAGGCCACGAAGGTGGGCAAGAAAAGGCAGTTATCGTCGCTGAAGAATGAAGTTCACGAGGATCGAAAGAAATGCGAGCGAGATAATCCATGAGTTAGGCTGAGTGGGTGCTCTTTTTTCCCCTCTCTGAACTTGTTTTGCTGGGCAAGAGTATTCTTCTACTTCTGGGGATTCTGACGGCCACGCTAATAAAGTCAACTGTCATTTGAGAATTTTGGCATCCGGCCTATGAATATTAATTATGAGAGTAGTTTAAGTATTAATCAAGAGAGTAGTCTAAGTATTAACCGTGTAATAATTTTAAATATGGAAATTTTGGTAAGATTTTGATAAAATTTTGTAGAATATTTTGGAAATTGTTCTAAAAATTCTTGATTCTTGATTGTCTTGAATTTATTTCCACCATAAAAAAAAATCCAAACAAATTAACAATAGGATTTTTGAAAATTTTATCATTGGTAACTGTTTAGGCTAAATGAGACCTCCCTAGACAACGCTTTAAGCATAGGGTGGATATGTAATAACTTATTTTTCGGAGCCTTGGAATATTTAATGTTCATGTAATCAATTTATTTAATTCTATATATATATATATATATTGTGTTATCATTTTGTTAGAATTTCTTATTTTAAGAAATGATGAAGTGTGAGTATCCAAATATATTTCACTGTAGTTGTTTTAGCTATGATGGTTTAGAAGAATATTTCAATAGACAATTTTTTACCAATATGTATATGCAACATCATTTAGGAATTTCCCAAGCTCCCATATTATGGGAAACAAAATGATTCAAGAGGATCTTTGCAATCAAGAATTTAAGTTGGTCTCAATTTCTGTGTTTACACGATGAAGATCTCTTAATAAGCTTTTGACATGGTTTGAATGAGGTTAAGAGGATTTCATAGAAAAAATATATGGTTTATTGAAGGCATGGAAAATATGGTGAAATGATAAAATGAAATGATTAATGCTCAGGTATTATTGCAGCTAATACAAATTTTAGAACAATATAGCATTGGTGCAAAACTACATAAAGTTGTAGTTTTCAAATTTCAAGGTAGAGTTGATATTCATGGATTTTGTTTCATAGTCTCAAGGGAGAGTTGATATATCTATGCATAGTCGATATCTTCATGGAGAGTTGAGATTCTCATGGATATGGTTGATATATTTTCTCAAAAAAATCCCCTAAATGGGGCTAGATCCTAATTTTTCTGATATTGAGAGCTATTCTAGGCTTGATATGACGAGGTAGTTCTCAAATGAATAGTTATTTAACCCTATTTGGAGATCAAGGAGCAAGTATTGGATTCATTCAGTGCTTTGAACAAGAAAAAAAGCAAGTTGTAGGCTCCCTTGTGGATTCAATTTACCTTTGTAAAAGACTTTGGAAGTTGTAGGCTTGCTTGGATTGTTAGTTCTTTGAAACAATAGAATGTAGGTTGTAGTCTTTATTGTGACTCTCTATCTCTTTTTGTAAAAGGAAACACCCTCTTTTGAAAGAGAATCAATAAAGTTGGTTAACGATTTGAAATGGACCTGGAGATGAGGCCCATGTGGGTGAACTTTGTTATCAACCTAGTTTGCATATTGTATTATTATGTTCTTTTTTATGGTACTTAAATATTTTCTCACATAAATCTAAGGAATGTTCTTTTTTATGGTACTTAAATATTTTCTCATATAAATCCAAGAATACGTGAAATTGTTTAAATACATATAAATTAGTAGTTTTAAGTTGAAGCACTAATTTCATATCACAAAATTAAAGAAATGCTAAACACAACTATTTCTCAAAACTATGTGAGTTGGTGTAAGAAGAAAAAATCTAGATAGGATTATTATAGCTTAGGAAACCACATACATCTAAAAAATTAAAAGAAAAAAATGAAGGCTTCTCAAGTTAGAGATATATCTAAGGTCTATGATAGAGTTGGCTGCTAACTTCCACTCCTAAAATTAGAAAATATGTGGAAAAAAATGGAAGATTTAAGAAGAGCTGAACAAGTTATAGCAACCAACTTCAATGATCTAATCTTAAAATTCGAGGGGCCTACTCCGACAAATTTTTTTTACACAATAACCAAATTTTGTACTTAATTTAAAACAATATGTAAAACTATGTGGCAAGTAAAATGTAATGGGATTGATAATAAACCATATACACTTTAAAAATTTAAAAATAAAAAGAAACACGTATTAAGTTATACATGTCTAAGGATGGTAACAAAGTAGGGATCCAACTTCTACTTCTTCTAATACATATTGCAAATGGTTGTGTTAAAAGAAATGGATGAACCAAGAACATGTTGAAAAATCTATGGTATTAGCATTATATTATTTCTCTTTGTGAATGCTTTTTATTTTTTTAGATTAGGATCTTCTTGTTATTATCCTGTTAGTGTTTTTCTTCATCAAACAACAACCAATGCATGAACATAAATAGAAAAGGGACACAACATGTAGGCTATAAGCTAGGGAAAAATCCTCTCACTCTTTGAGAGGAAAACCCACACCAATTCTTCTTATAGAGATTCCAATTAACTAATACCAAGACCATGACCCTTGAACTAGTAGTCACTCCAAGACTAAGACACCAGTCCTCTTGATAATCAACCTTCTTCTTGACTCTTCCATTTCATCATTACTGAGATTTGATCGAGACTTCCTTTATAGATAGGCCTCCTCACTATCAAATTCCACGGATCTTACTTTTATGGAAGCACCGAGATTGTACAATTATGATTGCATCGAGATCTATAATGGTACCAAGACATCAACTAAATGTGAAGGCACCGAAATACACCGAAATATTATTGTGATATTGCATCTAGACAGTGAGAGAATGCCACTTTGGCATCGCTAAAAATTCTCTTAGGATTTATGCTCCAGTCTGCACTGTACCGAGATCTGTGTGTATCGATGACCAAGCTTCTTCCTAAGATAACATCTGAATTTTTGACTGTGATTATCCATCGAATCTCAGAGTGATATGAGTTCATTTCAGAGAAGAAAATCTGAATTGTCTCACTATCTAATCCATCCAAAAATCTCAGAGATATATGTCCTCTCTCTCCCTTCATCTCTTTGTAGTCCTTTCCACTGAACCCATCTGAAATATTAGAGTGATCTGAACTGAACTATGTAAATGTGGATTTCCTATATGCCTTTATATAGTTGTTTTCCCGTCAATATAGTTCGACTTGTCAATATGAATATATGTGTCTCTAATGTGGGCCGACATGAGTTTCTTATCCTTATTTTAAGCCGACATGAAGAGCAGGACTATGATTGTCTTTGGAGGGATTTCTAGACATTGTATAGACTCATATAAATTGACACATGCTCAACAAGATCTCTCCATACTTGACATTAATTCTTTGACTTTACATCACAAATCCTAATGCTCTCAATGGAATTTAATTAAATTAAAATCACTTGCTCATGAAACCCATGAAGAAAGGATTACAATAATAATTTTATTTCCTTCATTACATCATTTACATAAGTCACAATTACATGTCATTATGAAGAACATACCTAGTTACACTTTTCAACACTCCCTCTTAACTAGGGAGGTATTCATAATGGTACTTGGTCATTCTCAATCTGAATAATTTCTCATAAGAAGAATCAAATTGGTAACCCATCTTTATAGCATCATATCAACCAACATTGTCACATAGCAAGGCCTTGACTAACAACTCTATCTCTCCACAATACCTGAGCTCAATGCTGGTGAGACCAATGATTTATAGACACCTTAATCATTGTCTCTCTTGGAACATACCCTACCCAAGTTCTTAAGGTGTGTTCCACTAGGACTATTCTTATCTTGGACTCCCAGTCCTCAAAGAATATCGGTCCTCTACGAATACTCTCATCTTGGATTCCATAATTGATCCTCAAAGAGTATCAGATACTAGATGATTACCCAATCCTCCATTCTGTCTTCCTAACTAAATACAAGAAGGACATATCTATCTCTCGCTCTCCAATAAAGGAATGTAGACATTCCTACAAAAGGAATGTACCTAAGCTCCCTCGTGGCTTAGGAATTTCCAAGTTTATTCCAAGTAAGAAACTTGTTTCCAGGCTCCCTCTTAATGAGGGACCTACAACAGCTCCTCAGGTGGAGATAATGGGACAACCATCTGCTTTGAAGAATTCATTTCTTCGATATCATGAATTTCTTCTTTTTTATGGAGTCTTCATCTTTTCAGACTTCTTCATTGGGCACAAACCATCCATCACTTTCATTCTTGAGTCAATTATGTCATCGTTCCTTTTATTAGAAAGTGGTCTATCAATCTTCATCTAGCCTTGCTTCATGTCATGCTTCCTTTCTTCATACTATATTTTTTGGAAGGATCTTACATCCTTATATATGGTCCTCTTGGAAGTCATCCACAATTCTTCCCTTTGGCAGACTTGCATAAGTCCATCCAGATATTGTTCAAAGATAAGAAATGAACACTTCAATCAAAATTACGTTTGTGATGGTATTTCATTATGAGATCTTCCTATAGGTATCAAAATCTTGCATAAATGTTGACTCATCTCCCAAAGATATCCATTGTTAAGGGTCTCCATCTTTTTTCAGACTTCCATCAGAGTCTTCATATCTTTTTGGGAGATTTCCTAGTCAAATATTTTTGGTATTTTTGGATGTTTATTTACTTTACCATGGTTTCATATCACACAATTTCTTCCTTCCTTTTCTTCACACATTTCATTCCCAGGAGCTTCCAATCAGAGTGACTCAATTGTAGTCAATCACCTCATATTTAATATGAGGACATATTCTGTTTATTTCATCTAGTGTGAACCATGCCTTCTGACAACCTTTCATAAGAGGAGATTCCTTTCCTTTGATTATGCTTCTCAAGATAGAAGTAGTGAGCTACGTTACCTATAACCATATGACATGAAATTATAATATTAAATAAAATAATACATACCTCATTTACCTTTACATCATCTAGGCTTCTTTCAGAAACTTCCTTTATTGATAATATCTTCAACCCTTTGATGTGATTATTTTTGTATGTCATCATACCATCATCCCATAAAATCCACAAGTTGGAGTTCATGATGAAACACTTGCTTCCTCTCTATATTGGTGAACCCTTCGATGATGATTCCATCAGAGAATCTTGAGGATCTTGCATATCTCTATCCTAGCAGATGTTTCTTTTTTAACTTGATGTATTATGAGCCTTGCCCTGGATGACTTCTTCTTTTCATTAAGATTTCAATGAGGTTCCCAAGAGCTATATCCTTCATGTTTAACTGCCATGGATTTTGTTTCATATGTTGTTCATGATTCCCTATGGTGACGTCACGAGCTCTTGTTTCTAATGCTTCCATGATGCCACAATTCATCTTATTATATCCATATCCTATAAAAGGTTTAGGATCTATGAGAAGACCTTTTGTGAGGGAGACTATGTCAATCATAGTACATATATCTTACTCCCTCTTACCTTGGACTTCTTTTCTTAGACTTCATCCATCTCTCTGGCGATATGAGCTTCCTTTATGTAATGTCCATAACTTTTCCATAACATTGAATATTAGCTATGCTCTTCTTTCTTTTCTGAGGACCAAATTTTCTATACTTCCCTTTCCTTCCTACAATGTTTTGAGTCTTTTAACCTTCAACACTTTTTCCCTCAACTTGTCTTCTTATATCTATCATAGAAACCAAAAGTTGTTGAATGAGGTAAGTTTATTATCCCTATGGATAGTTTTTACCTTTTTATTTAGAACAATGATGATTATCTCATCCCAAATCTTGCAATTAAGATCTTATGAAGATATTCCTTCATCCTTTGATACCTTCATTTTTTAGTAGACCAGGTCTAAGTGATATGACTTGCTTTATGGTATCTTCAGAGAATAGTCTTACGAGCTTATCATATACATATCTTTGATGTCTCCAATATTTCTATATGAGGGGACCTTTCATAAGAATCCATTTCCATATATTCAGAGGAGACCTTTTTCATTGATGTGTTTAATGACTTCACTTTCTTCTACGATCATCTCTATCCTTATTTTTCCATGCAAGGAGTTTCGATCACCCAACCAGCTTATAGATCTCCTTGCAAAAACGAAGTCATTTTAACCAAATTTGATTATAGAATGAAAGATACTTACTTTTCAAGTGAAGATGAAATCTTCAGCTTGATCACTTTGATGGTGGTTGAATAATATGTATTAGTGCTTCCTCGGTTGGTCTTCTTTAAGGATAAAGAAGTGGTACTTGCTTCAATGATAGGGAACTTGTCTTATAACCTTTCAAGATGATGACAATTCCTTTAGCCTTTTAGTCTTCAAGGTACATTGACATCCTTGGTGGTGAATGAGTGAAAATCAGAAATGCTTCACTTGGATATTCATACATTGGGCTATGTAGATCTCTTCATCTTGATGAGGGTCTTTGTGGTATTTTTCTAAAGACTATAGGATCTCGCACTTTTTTCGGTGTAGAATTCTAGTACCTTGATTTGATTGATGATCCCAAGACTTCCTCTTGAGGTACACTTTCTTATTCAATGTAGATCCTTCACATTTCTTTGATGCCTTCCATGTGTTGGTCAATAATTATCATTGATGGAATATAAGCTCTCTTGATGAGCTCTCTTAATGGAATATTGATAGATGCTGCACTATGACATATGATGACATGGAAGACACACCATGATGAAGAAGCTCTAATGATAGCTTATTGTCCCAATCACCTTCTGCACTAAAATTTTATGAACAGTCATAAAGAAAAATAAATTTAGACACCTTGGAGGCATCCTTTCACAATGAATCCTAGACCATATTAAAGATGATTTTTCCCTCTTTCCAACAAGCTCTTACTTGCCCTGAAACTCCCATTAGTTTGTGAGAAACTGAATTTTTAAGATAAAAAAAATATATATTTACAGTCAAGCTGACCTGTGCAGTCATATAATGTTGGCCCTTCTTCCAATGGATGTGTCTCTTCATAGGGACAAACTACTATATATAAAAATCTGCGTTCATCCATTTCAGAGTCAGCAATTCGATGAAGAATATCTGAGAAGCACAAAACTAAGGCCGAGGAGGACTTAAAAAGCACATTTGTTTGGGTTATTCTTCCTCAAGCTCGGACAACAGATTACACAGTCACCTTTTATGAGGTTCAGATTTGTGACAGGTGTATAAATAGTCTGCCTGTGGAGGAAAAGTGGACAGTCACCTACTCGGTGCCTTAACCTCAGTACCTCAGACATGTAAGAAGGTTGAATTATGGAAATTTAACTCGAATATACTTATGGTAGCTCGAATGTAGCTGTGGAGAAACTATAGCTCGGATAGACTTGTGGAATTACACCTTGTTTCTGTAGAGGACTCATAAATTTTGGACCTAAGGACAGTTATTTATGGAGGCTCGGAATTGCAAGCTAGTGAACCTGTGATACTTCGGATCTGAACTTGTAGAAGGATTGGACTTACCCTTGAAGGCTCAGGCTCATAATTGCAAGCTAGTAAACCTGTGATACTTCGGATTTGAACTTGTAGAAGGCTTGAACTTACCCTTGAAGGCTTAGACTTAGAACTATAATCTAGTGAACCTGTGATACTTTGGATCTGAAATTGTAGAAGGCTTGGACTTACCCTTGAAGGCTCAGACTTATGTGAGGACTATTGAAGTCACATGATGGAAAAAGTACAGCGAAGAAATAACAGTGAAGAATCTTGTTGATGACAGTCAAGTAAGTACATCACATAGTTTCTATTAAAAAGAAGACCGAGGGATTGGTGTCCTTGGGGTAGGTGCCCCTAAACACAAGGTTGGTGCCTTGAGAAGATAGGGTCGAATCCCTAGAGGTAGGAGCCTCATCAAAGTCAAAGTTGGTGCTTGGAAAACACGTTGGTGCCTGTTTCATTAAAAGGGTTGGTGCCCTTCTCTCATCTATTATATACTATTATTAAAAGGAGATTGAAGTTCTCTTTAATTCTTAATATATATATATATATATATATATATATATATATTTAATTGTGAAGAATCTAACTAGAAATAATTAACAATTTAAAAGAAATACTGATTCACCCCCCTCTCAGTATTTCCAACAATTGGTATCAGAGCCAAATTCTTCATTATCAGCCTAATAGCTGGAAGAAGGATTCTTAGGCACAATGAAGAACATGGAAGCAATAGGGAAACTCCCTATCTTTGATGGAACAAATTTTAGTTTCTGGAAAAAGAGGATGTCCTACTATCTAATGTCTCTTGGCCTTGAAGTATGGCACTCTGTTTTGGACGGATACAAAGCTCCCACAACTGATCTAGATGAAAGAAAAGCCTACATTGCTAATGTCAAAGCTTTAAATTCCATCACTAGTGGAATCACCGATTCCGAATTTATGAAAGTCATGAACTGTGACTCAGCCAAAGAAGTATGGGATAAATTGGTTTCGCTATATGATGGGGAATCCAAAGTTAAGAAGGAAAAGCTTCAAACCTATAGAAGACAATTTGAGAGTCTGAAAATGGATGATGAAGAAGATATTGCATCATAATTCCTCAGAGTAGCTGAAGTGGTTAACTCTCTTAAAGGACTAGGGGAAAATATTGAAGAAAGTACCATAGTTCAAAAAATCCTGAGATCACTTCTTGATAGATTCGACTCCAAAGTAAGTGTCATAGAAGAAATGAAGGACGTAGATACTCTCAAGATGGATGAACTTCATGGAATCCTTATTGCCTATGAGATGAGGAAAGGGATCCCAAATTTCAAAGAAGCAGCTTTCAAAGCCTCAAAGTTTACAAAAGCAGGAAAAGGATGGAATTACAACATCGATGAATCAGATACTGAAAACGAGTTAGCTCAATTTGTATGAAGAATAAAAAGGGGATCTAAGCTAAAAGGTAAGTACCCTCTTATTTGTTTCAACTGTGGAAGAATAGGTCATTACGCTGCAAAATGTCCTCATAAACATGATAGTGATGATTAAAAAGACTCTAAAAGAATGATGTACAAGAAGAAAGGGTTTAATAAGAAGAAATTCTTCTCTAAACAAGATGAGTTTGATGAAGATGAATTCGTAGTCATAAAGAGGAAATCAACTAGAAATTTGCATCACTACAAAGAAAGCGATGATGAATCAGATGAGGAAAAAAATTATGTTGGAAGCAAAGAAACACTATTCATGGCATTTACAAATGATGATGACTCAAAAATAGAATATGAAAGAAACATGGATAGTTTGCTAATGAGTGCCATTGAAGAAAATGAGAATCTACAAAAGAAGATAATTTCTCTCAAAATAGAAAGAGAGGAAGCAAAAAGAAGGGAAGACTTCTTGAACATCAAGTTAAAAGAGAAGGATGATATCTATGAAAAACGTGACGCTGAAATAGTGTCCCTAAGAAAGGAATTGGAGTAAATCAAAAGGAGTTGGCAAAGCTCTCTAGCTCTTGACAACATTATTAACACTCAAAGACCTCAACATGACAAGTCTGGAATTAGTTTCAAAGGAGAATCATCAAGTACGAACAATAATTCCAGAAGTTATGCTGATGTACTCTCTTGCCATCCAAAAGAAGAAAAATCATCTCAGGAAAAAGGTCACATATCAAAAACAAGATTTGAAAGAGAAACTCCAAGGAAGAATGTTGATTCAAGCTATGGATACTACAACAGGTATCAAACTATTTTTCTTGGACATTGTTACAATTGTAAAAACTTTTGGTATCAAGCTAAGCATTGCAAGGCTCATAAGAATGAAGCACCAAGATTGAATAATCAACCAAACCAACTGCGTGGGCCTAAAGAGCAAGAACAAATAAAAACTTACAATTCCTTCGATCCTTTGGCTAATTTTGATTCGTCCTTCTCATTATGTGATGATTATGATCATAATGAACAAAATTTCCCTCTCAAAAGGGAAAAAGCTAAAAAAGTAAATCTCAAAACTCACAAATGTGGCCTAGCTCTATGTGCTCATAGTGAAGAAAATCACTGGTTCGTGGATAGTGGATGCTCGAGACATATGACAGGTGATCAAAATAATTTTATCTCATTGAACAAGAAAAATTGAAATGTATCCTTTGGAAGTGGATCTCCTAAAATCACTGGAAAAGGGACTGCTGCCCTTGTCAATGGACTAGGAAAGGCTCAAAATACCTTGCTAGTAGAAGGGCTCAAACACAATCTCTTAAGTGTCAGCCAGATTTGTGACCAAGGACATAATGTTGTCTTTAGTACAAAAAATTGTGAAATAAGAGACTCGTCCTCAGGAGAGATTGTGGCAAAGGAGTAAGAACACCAGATAATGTTTACATTCTTAGTAGAATCCAAGAAGATAAATGTTACTTAAGTCAAATAGAAGAAAGTTGGTTATGGCACAAGAGATTGGGGCATACAAGTTTTGATAACCTAGTCAACATCAGCAAAATTAATGTAGTAAGGGATATTCCAAAAATTTGCAAACTAAATCAAGTTGTATGTGGCCCATGCCAACATGGAAAGCAAACCAGAACTAGCCACAAAATTAAGGAGTTCTCAACAACAAAACCTTTGGAAATTATTCATGCAGATTTGTGTGGGCCAACTAAACCTCCAGCTCTTCAGGGTGAAAGGTATTTTTCTCTATTTGTTGATGAATATACTAGAATGATGTGGATATATTTCATAAAATATAAATCCGAAGAATTTGAATGTTTTAAAAATCTTAAGGCTCTCATTGAGAATGAGAAAGATTCTAAGATTAAATGTCTTAGAACGGATAGAGGAGGATAATTCACCTCAAAAGAGTTCGATAAATTCTGTAAAGAGCATGGAATCGAAAGAGAACTCTCTATTGCTAGGACACCCCAGCAAAATGGAGTAGTTGAAAGAAGGAACCGAACCATTCAAGAAATGGCAAGGACAATGCTACTAGTAGCCGATTTGCAACCAAAATTTTGGAGAGAAGCAGTTGGCACCACAGTTTACACCTTAAATCGAACTCAACTAAGACCAAATAATGAAAAGACTCCTTATGAATTATGGAAAGGAAGACCTGCTTCAGTAAAATATTTCAAGGTTTTTGGAAGCAAATGTTTCATAAAAATAAATGATGACTCACCAGGTAAATTTGATTCAAGAGTTGACGAAGGAATATTTCTTGGATACTCCACTAGGAGCAAAGCTTACAAATGTTACAACTATCATCTACGAAGAATAGTGGAAAGCATTGATGTAAATATTGATGAAGGCCTTCCAGAAAAAGGAATTGAAGATCATGAAGTTGAGCCTTTCTTTGAACAAAGTGAAGAAGAAGAACCTGAAAAAGAAGAGGAGAATGAAGAACCTCAAAATGAATCTTCACAAACTCCCTCCAAGATCAAGTTTGTTCAAAGATATCATCCAGAAGAACAGGTCATCGGAAATATAGATGAAGGAATCCAAACTCGAAGAAGGATGATAAGCACCCCTAGAAAATATGATGTGGCTCTATTATCTTTAATAGAACCTGAAATTTTTTCTTAAGCAAGCAAAGATCCTCATTGGATAAAGGCCATGAAAGAAGAAATGTCTCAAATCGAAAAAAAATGAGACTTGGGAATTGGTACCTCGCCCAAAAGATAAAAATATAATTGGAAAAAAATGGGTATTCAAAAACAAGATGAATGAAGATGGACAAATCATCAGAAATAAAGCCAGACTTGTCTACAAAGGATACTCGCAAATTGAAGGAATTGACTTCGAAGAAACCGTTGCACTAGTAACTTGAATGGAAGCCATAAGAATGTTTCTAGCATTTACTTGCTCAAAAGGATTCAAGATTTATCAAATGGATGTAAAATCAACATTCCTGAATGGAGGTCTCAGGGAGGAAGTTTACATGGAACAACCAGAAGGATTTGATCTTGCTGAAGGAAAAGACCTTGTATGCAAACTAAAAAATGCCTTGTATGGATTAAAACAAGCCCCTAGAGCATGGTATGCAAAGTTGGATCACTATCTGCAACAAGAAGGTTTCAAAAAGGGAGTGGCAGGTAGAAATCTCTACATGAAGATGGACAAGGAAAAAATTCTGATCACTCTTGTTTACGTCGATGATCTAATCTTTGCTAGCAATGATGAAGAAATGAGCCATGAATTTTCTCTAAATATGTCAAAACAATTCGAGATGTAAATAATTGGTGAGTTGTCATAATTTCTTGGGCTACAAATATCTCAAAGCTCTGTAGGCATGTTTATATCTCAAGCAAAATATCTTAAAGACATGCTTAAAACATATGGGATGGAAGATTGTGCACCTATGAGCACACCAATGACCACAGATTGTAAATTAAGCAAAGATGATGATACCCCCGAAATAGATGCAACTCTTTACGGGTCAATAATTGGAGCTCTCCTATACTTAACTGCTACAAGACCAGATATTATGAAAACAGTAGGAATGGTAGCGAGATTTTAGTCAAGTCCTAAACATTCCCATCTAGCAGCTGTGAAAAGAATTCTCAGATATCTGAAAGGAACGACTGATTTTAGTCTTTGGTATCCTAAGAGTTCAACTCTTATTGTGACAGCTTATTCTGATGCTGATTGGGCTGGAAGTGTGGATGATTGAAAAATTACCAGTGGAAATGCATTCTTTATGGGAGATTTTCTTGTATCTTGGCTCAACAAAAATTAATCATCTATATCCCTTTCTACAGCTGAAGCCGAATATATAGCTGCTACTGATTATTGTACACAAATTCTATGGATGAAGGAAGCCTTGAAGGATGTCAACATAGAAACTAAGCAACCAATTACTATTTTTTGTGACAATACTAGCGCCATCAGTCTTTCAAAGAATTCGGTGATGCACTCAAGAAACAAACATATTATAATAAAATACCACTTTATCCATGAACAAGTTGCTGAACACAATATTAGGTTGGAATACGTCAATACAAAAGAGAAAATTGCGGATATCTTTACAAAACCCCTTCCACGAGAAGCATTTGAGTATCTTCGCCAAAAGATGGGGGTCATTTCTCTTGCATCACATTAAATCAAGCAGCATGTTAGGGGGAGCAACATAATAGGGGGAGTACTTGGGCACCCCATTTGCCATTGATGTCAAAGGGGGAGAGAATTCTATAATATTTCCATCAATGACAAAGGGGGAGATTGTTGGTCAATAATTGTCATTGATGGAATATAAGCTCTCTTGATGAGATTTTTTAATGGAAGATTGATAGATGCTGCACTATGACATATGATGACATGGAAGACACACCATGATGAAGAAGCTCTAATGATCTCTTATTGTCCCAATCACCTTCTGCACTAAAATTTTATGAACGGTCACAAAGAAAAATAAATTTAGACACCTTGGAGGCATCCTTTCACAATGAATCCTAGACCATATTAAAGAGGATTTTTCCCTCTTTCCAACAAGCTCTTACTTGCCCCGAAACTCCCATTAGTTTGTGAGAAACTGAATTTTTAAGATTAAAAAAAAAAATATTTACAGTCAAGCCGACCTATGCAATCATACAATGTCGGCCCTTCTTCCAATGGATGTGTCTCTTCATAGGGACAAACTACTATATATATAAATCTGTGTTCATCCATTTCAGAGTCAACAATTCAGTGAAGAATATCCGAGAAGCACAAAACTTTAAGGAGAGTTCACATCTTGTGAACTAAGGTCGAGGAGGACTTAAAAAGCACATTTGTTTGGGTTATTCTTGCTCGAGCTCGAACAACAGATTACACAGTCACCTTTTATGAGGTTCAAATTTGTGACAGGTGTATAAATAGTCTGCCTATGGAGGAACAGTGGACAGTCACCTACTCGGTGCCTTATCCTCAGTACTTCAGACATGTAAGAAGGTTGAACTGTGGACATTTAGCTCGAATATACTTGTGGTAGCTCGGACACAGCTATGGAGAAACTGTAGCTCAGATAGACTTGTGGAATTACACCTTGGTTCTGTAGAGGACTCATAAATTTTGGACCTAAGGATAGTTATTTATGGAGGCTCAGAATTGCAAGCTAGTGAACCTGTGATACTTCAGATCTAAACTAGTAAAAGGATTGGGCTTACCCTTGAAGGCTCAGGCTCAGAATTGCAAGCTAGTAAACCTGTGATACTTCAGATTTGAACTTGTAGAAGGCTTGAACTTACCCTTGAAGGCTCAGACTTAGAACTGCAAGCTAGTGAACCTGTGATACTTCGGATCTGAAATTGTAGAAGGCTTGGACTTACCGTTGAAGGCTTAGACTTATGTGAGGACTATTGAAGTCACATGATAGACAAAGTACAGTGAAGAAATAACAGTGAAGAATCTTGTTGATGACAGTCAAGTAAGTACATCACACAGTTTCTATTAAAAAGAAGACTGAGGGGTTGGTGTCCTTGGGGTAGGTGCCCCTAAACACAAGGTTGGTGCCTTGAGAAGATAGGGTCGAAGCCCTAGAGGTCGGAGCCTCATCAAAGTCCAAGTTGGTGCTTGGAAAACAGGTTGGTTCTTGTTTCATTAAAAGGGTTAGTGCCCTTCTCTCATCTATTGTATAGTATTATTAAAGGAGATTGAAGTTCTCTTTAATTATTAATATTATTATTATATATATCTCTGTCTTTAATTGTGAAGAATCTAACTGGCAATAATTAACAATTGAAAAGAAATACTGATTCACCCCCCTCTTAGTATTTCCAACACCATGAAACTTGATCTTTGAGTGTCTCTTTGATTAGATGCCCTTCCTTTGACTTTAGCACCATAACTCTCATACCATATTGAGAAATCTGGGGCATTAGCATTAGATGATATATATATATATATATATATATATATATATATATATATATATATATATATATATATATATATATATATATATATATATATATATATATATATATATATATATATATATATATATATATATATATTAAAAATTGAAATATGTAACGCGGAGTACTCGCTTTTTCCAGATCAATAAGAGAGGAAAAATGAGATGATGATACCTAAAATATACGATTGTTGGAAATACTCCCAA
The DNA here is from genome assembly GCA_034641835.2 of Pinus albicaulis. Lineage (NCBI taxonomy): Eukaryota > Viridiplantae > Streptophyta > Pinopsida > Pinales > Pinaceae > Pinus > Pinus albicaulis. The sequence continues at coordinate 114,797,421 of CM076569.1, forward strand.
CCACCGCCATGAATAAAGTGGCAGCAGCCCACAATTGAATTGAATTTTTTTGCACGAAGGACAAGTAGCAAGTTTCAAATCTCGAGGCGTTTCACGCAAAATCAAAACAGAGTACCTGAGCCCACACTCTGCGTTTAATTTCCTTTTCGTCCTTGACTTACCTTATTTCCCACAGCTTCGCAGCCCACAATTTTTTTGGTTTACCTTTTAAGCTTTTCGCCAAAACTAAGTTTCCGCCAATGCGATATCGGTGGGACCCATATACCTTACCGCATACAAACCTTTTTGTTTCATTTTATTCCTTACCTTTTGCATTTCGCACACTGCATCACCGCCCGCACTTCGCAACTTTTATGTTTTAAATTTAAGCCCCACACCAAAACCTTATGATGTTACGATGCGAAATCATCATCGCACATCACATAACTTACCTTTTAGTGTGCTTGCAACCCGCACTTTGCACATTTTTATGTTTTACCTTTTAGATGCCCGCACTTCAAACTTCACATGATTTATGACTTACCTTTTATGTCGCCTGCAAGTTATTATTTTTATGTTATGATGTGATCACAATCGCACATCGCAAGCTCAGGAGGGTAGTGCCCACAAGTTATTATGTTTAGGATGCGATGTGATCGCAATCGCATATCACAAAGCTCAACAGATAGCACCTGAAAACTAATTGTTTTAATCTGTGATGTGATAGGTGCCACGTCACATCGTAATCGCAAGTTCTTAAGGTTTACCGTATCACGCAATGTTAAAAGTTATAATTGGTGGTATGTGATTTGCGATGGAGGGCGCAGATGCAATGTGGTTTCGCAGCTTAAACATATGAAATTTCAAGTCCATTGTTTTGTCTTTTGTACGTTGTTTTCATGTAGAAATAAAAAAAACAGGCATAAGGAATATTTTGTGGATTTTCGTCCGCTCCTGTATTGAATTACATTAAATCTTCAGGCTCGACCATTTTTGTATTTAAAGGAATGTAATTTATTTTGTTTAGTGGGATGAATGAATAGAGAAGAGTTGAATAAATTGAAAAAGAGTTCCTCTCCTGTGTTTGTTGTCTGTCTATGTGTGAATGTTTATTTCTGCAATTTCATTCTATGTGTTGTGGGGGAAACAAATCCCTCTGTTGTTTTATTCATAATTTCCAACATGGTATTAAAGCAGGTCTAGGCTCTCAGTGAAAGAATGAGTATTTACTGAAGAAGCTAAAAGGTTGTTTGATAAGTGGATTCTCCAGCAGTGAGAAGGTTGTATTTACACAGTCAAGACGGCAGTAGAAGACACAAGCCTGAATAATCCCCAACTACCACAGTTCAATGGGAAAAATTATGATTATTGGGCTATTACAATGAAGGCCCTGTTCTCCTCACAAGTTATCTAGGAGATAGTGGAAAATGGTTTCCAAGAACCAGCAGATGCAACAACATATAATGCTTTGACATAAGCAGAAAGAGATTTGTTGAGAGATAATAAGAAGAATGACTCCAAAGCCCTCTTCTATATTTTCCAAGCTACACATGAGAGTATTTTCCCAAGGGTTGTAGCAACAACGAAGTCTAAAGAGGCATGGGATACCCTCCAGACAACCTACCAAGGCATGGAAAAGGTGAAGACAACAAAACTTCAAATGCTGAGAAGAGATTTTGAAACTCTTTGTATGAAAGAGTCTGATAACGTAGACTCATTCTTTACACATGTGATTGGTTTGGTTACCCAAATCAGGTCTCATGGAGAGACACTTGAAGAAAGGAGAATAGTTTAGAAAGTCTTAAGAAGTCTACCATCAAGGTTTGATGCCATAGTAGTGGCCATAGAAGAGACAAAGCATCTCTCACAACTTTCAGTGGATGAGCTTCATGCATCATTGATGTCTCATGAGCACAGACTGAACATAGAAACAAACTCCTCATTGGAGCATGCATTTACGACATAGATGTCTTTTTGTCAAGGTAGAGGTGGAGGAAGATCAAAATACCAAGGAAGAGGAAGAATCCCATAGAGAGGTGGAAGAATCAACCCTGCAAGCACAAGTGGAAGGGGCAGCAATCAGAATCCAAGCCAAGTATCAAGCTAGAATCAAGCAAAAGGACAGAGGTATGATAAATCTCATGTCCAATGCCATTATTGCAAAAAGTATGGTCATTATGAAAATCAATGTAGAAATAAACAAAATGACATGGGTAGTAAACCAAGTGTAAATTTTAAAAAAGAAAACCAGAACCATAGTAGCGTGCGTTTAGCTTGTAATGTAGCACAAGAAAAACAAGAAGATATATGGTTCTTAGATTCAGGGTGTAGTAACCATATGACTGGAAACATAGCAATGTTTTCCTATCTAGATGAGAGTGTAAATCTTAAGTGACAACTGGGACTGATAGCAAGGTCTCTGTCATGGGGAAATGAAGAGTAAACATATTGACAAAGAAGGGAGAGAAGAAGTTCGTGCCAGATGTCTATTATGTCCTTGGCTTGAAATGTAACCTTATAAGCATTGGAAATCTCATGCAAAAGGGATACAATGTGATTTTAAAAAAATGATTTGTGCACAATCATTGATAGACCTCCAAGTAGATAGCTCATTGAAAAAGTGCGTATGACAAGAAATATAATGTTTCCTCTCAATATCATATCAGAATTGAAGGAAGTAGCTATTGTAGTAGCTGTCACACAAGAAATATTTTAAGAAAAAGTGAAAGTTGAGAATTGGTTATGGCATTTGAGATTTGGACATATCAATTTCGGGGGTTTGAATTTGTTGCATAGAAAAGGCATGGTAAAGGAATTTCCACTCATAGAGAAACCATACATACTATGTGAAGGCTGCATCTTGGGAAAACAACACAGAGAATCATTTCCAGCAGGAAAGAGTATAAGGGAAAAGACACTTTTGGACATTGTCCACACAGATTTATGTGGACCAATGCAAACGCCATCATTAACAACCAATCACTATATGTTGACATTTATAGATGATTACATAAGGAATACATGGGTCTATTTTCTAAAACAGAAAAGTGAAGTGTTTGAACAGTTCTACCACTACAAAACCCTTGTTGAGAAGCAAAGTGGACACTACATAAAAGTGTTGAGAACTGACAGAAGTGGATAATATATCTCCAAATACTTCCTACGTTTTTGCAGGGAGCATGGAATACACAAGCAATTTACCACAAGGTATACACCTCAGCAAAACAGTGTAGCAGAAAGAAAGAATAGGACCATCATGGACATGGTAAGAAGTATGTTGAAGGCAAAGCATTTTCCAAATGAGTATTGGGCAGAAGCTGTCTTTTGTGAAACTTATATTCTTAATAGATGTCCAACCAAAAGTGTGATGAATAGAGTTCCAGAAGAAGCATGGAGTGGAACATAGGAATTTGTCACTCACATGAGAGTGCTTGGATGTGTGGCATATGCACATGTCCCGGACTAGTTAAGGAAGAAGTTGGACAACAAGGGGGAGAAATGTATATTTCTTGGATACAGTGATGAATCTAAGGCTTCCAAGCTCTATAATCCATCAACCAAGAAAGTAATAATCAACAGAGATGTTCAGTTCATAGAAGAATAAGCTTGGGATGGAAGTTTAGAGAAAACAATCAATGTGAAGACATCTATTTCACATGAAGACAAAGAGGAATTGATTGTTGAAAGTAATTCCTCAATTGTGGCTCCTCCTCCACCTACACAAGCTCAACAGAACACACCACAAGAAAGCAATAGAACATCATTGAGAAATCAAGGAAATGCTTCTCCAAGCACACCATAGGGATCAACAACTCCCTCGAGTTCAAGTGAAACTCCAAGCACATCTTCAGCAAATACAAGAAAAGCAAGATTCAATAATTTAAGTGAAATTTATGAGCAAGAAGAAGTTGATAATAGTGCTGGTTGAGATTCTTTATTTGCATTATTTTATCATGCTGATGACCCAATCCATTTTGAAGATGCACTCAAGGAAGAAAAATTGGTTGAAGCAATAAATGAAGAGATAGGAGCAATAGAAAAGAATGACACATGGGAGTTAGTGGACCTCCCACAAGGAAAATAAGTTATTGGAGTGAAATGGGTCTATAAGACCAAGAGAAACATTGAAGGCAAGATAGAAAGGCACAAAGAAAGGCTATTTTTCAAAGGCTACAAGCAGTAGCAAGGAAGAGACTATCAAGAAATCTTTGCACCAGTTGCAAGGATGGAGACAGTGCGGATAGTGTTGTCTATAGTAGCACAACAAAAATGGAAAGTTTGTGAAATGGATGTGAAGTCAACATTCTTGAATGGAGTGCTGAAAGAGGAGGTATATGTTGAACAACCTCTCGGCTATGAGATAGAAGGCCAATAACAAAAAGTGTGTAAATTGAGGAAAGCTTTTTATGGGCTAAAGCAAGCACCACGAGCATGGTATAACAGGATTGATGCTTACCTGATGGACAATGGGTTCTACAAGTGTGATGGTGAACCCACACTCTACATCAAAGAAAATGACGGTAATATCCTTATTGTTTTTTTGTATGTAGATGATTTGATTTTTGCAGGAAATGATGTTTCTCTCATTGCTGATTTCAATGTGGTCATGAAAAGTGAGTTTGAAATGACTGACTTGGGTTTGTTAAGATATTTTTTGGGCATAAAAGTAAAGCAAATAGAAAAAGGGGTTTTTTATCTCCCAAGAAAAGTATGTTGCATAAGTTTTAAAGAGGTTCAATATGAAAAAAAATAATCCATCATCAACTACAACTGTCATGGGGTTGAAGTTGGGGAAGGGAGATTGCAGCAAGAATTTCGATCCGACATTGTACAAAAGCATGGTTGGCAGTCTATTGTATTTGACTACAACTAGGCCTGATATAATGTATGTAGTAAGCTTGATATCCAGATTCATGGAGACACCCAAGGAGAAACATTGACAAGCAGCCAAGAGAATATTGAGGTATGTAAATGGAACAAAGGAGTATGGTGTTCTATACTCCGAAACTGATAATTTTAAGCTAATTGGTTACACTGATAGTGATTTGGCTAGAAGTGTAGATGACATAAAGAGCACATCAGGGTATGTTTTTCATATGGGATCGAGAGCCATTTCATGGGCTTCCAAGAAGCAGCCAATAGTTTCATTATTAACAATAGAAGTTGAATATGTAGCAGCAACAACAACAACATGCCAAGTAGTTTGGATGAGAAGGAGATTGAGAGATTTATGTCATGAACAAGACATAGGAATCACATTTTTTTGTGATAATAGATCAGCAATTGCATTGTCAAAGAATTTTGTTTTCCACAAGAGAACAAAGCATATTGATGTTAAATACCATTTCATAAGGGAATTAGCTAACAATGGTGAAATATTTTTGCAGCATTGTAGGTTAGAGGAACAATTTGCAAATATCCTCACAAAGCCATTGGGACAAAAAAGTCTTGTTTATCTCAGACAGTGTCTGGGAATGATTGATGATGGCAGTTTTGATTAAGGGGGAGTGTTTGAAATACTCCCAACCACCGCCATGAATAAAGTGGTAGAAACCCACAACTGAATTGAATTTTTGTGCAGGAAGGAAAAGGAGTAGGTTTCAAATCTGGAGGCGTTTCACGCAAAAACAAAACAGAGTACTTGAGCCCACACTCTGCATTTAATTTCCTTTCCGTCGTTGACTTACCTTTTTTCCCACAGCTTCGTAGCCCGCAATTTTTTTGGTTTGCCTCTTAGGCTTTTCGCCGAAACTAAGTTTTTGCCGATGCAATATCGATGGGACCCATATACCTTACCGCATTTGCAAACCACATACAAACCTTTGTATTTTGTTTTATTACTTACCTTTCGCATTTCACACTTACCACTATTTACCGCATCGCTTCCTGCATTTTGCAAATTTTATGTTTTAACTTTAAGCCCCACACCGAAACCTTGTGATGTTGCAATGCAACATCTTCATCGCACATCACACAACTTACCATTTACTTTTAGCACGCCCGCAACTTGCACTTCACACATTTTTACGTTTTACCTTTTAGCCGCCCACACTTCGCACTTCGCATGATTTATGGCTTACCTTTTAAGCCGCCTGCAAGTTGTTCTATTAATGTTGTGATGCGATCGTAATCACACATCGCAAGCTCAGGAGGGTAGCGCCCGAAAGTTATTATGTTTAGGATGCGATGCGATCGCAATCGCATATCGCAAAGCTCAATGGATAACACCCACAAACTAAATGTTTTAAGCTGTGATGCAATAGGCGCCACGTCACATCACAATCTCAAGTTCTTAAGGTTTCCAGTATCACACAATGTTAAAATTTATGATCACTGGTATGTGATTTGCGATGGAGGGCATGGATGTGATGTGGTTTCGCAACCGAAACCTATGGAATTTCAAGTCTGTTGTTTTGTGTTTTGTATGCTGTTTTCATGTAGAAATAGTAGAACAGGCAGAAGGACGATTTTGTGGATTTCTGCCTGTTCCTGTATTGAATTACATTAAATCTTCAGGCTTGGCCATTTTTGTATTAAAAGGAATGTAATTTCTTTTGTTTAATGATATGAATGAGTAGAGAAGAGTTGAATAAATTGAAAAAGAATTCCTCTCATGCGTTTGTTCCTGTGTTTGTTGTATGCCTGTGTGTGAATGTTTATTTCTGCAATCGCATTCTCTATGTCGTAGGAGAAATGCATCCTTCTATTGTTTTATTCATAATTTCCAACAACCAGTAACAGTATTATTGGTTCCGTAAGGGTTATTTCATAAAATGAACGCAACACACAAATATTTTAATTTAAACTTAGTTTTCAGACATTCAAATTTGGTTTGTGCTTACTAAATGGGTACACAACGTTTGCGTGGTGTCGTGACAATCCAGTAAGGCAGTAGTTCAATTCGTTGTAAACAAATATTTTTCCACAACGTGACTCATGATCATATAATTTCCAAATATTTTTTCCTCCTTCGAGCAGCTGGAGGAAGTTGATTTTTTTTTTCCATATTTCTCTTAAATTTTGAAGTTCTCTAAATGAATTCGATAGAAACCGTGTAGCCAACGCGAGCATATTGGAGCGAAAAATTGAAGAACAGAGACGATTGAATTGATATTGAAGATGCCGACAAGGGGTTAGCGATGCGCCATTTTGTGTTCAATGTGGAAAAAAAGATAATCCGTGCAGATGCAAGATATTTGGTCTAACGTTAGGGTTTCTTGCACTCGTGGTGGCCGCAGTGGTGGAATGGCCGGTGGGTGCCATTGTGTGGTGCTTTAGCCATGTTGAAGGGAGGAGTATAATGGGCCAGCCTATCACCGTCGTCTATCATTTTTTTGCCAACGCCATTCCTCTCTGATCATTATCATCATCCATGTTTTATTCTTGTTTTCCTTAATCAATCTAATGTTTTCTTTTTGTTTTTATGGAATCCACCGATATTAAAACTAAATTCAACTATTTATTGATACATTTATATGTACATTATTATACAACATTTTTTTTTGGAGAGGTTCGTTAATATATTATTGAGTTTGTTTCCAATCTTGTGTGTTATATGTTTTACATTATTTCCAATCTTACTTAAGTTGTTGTTTTGGTGAAAAATCTTATTAATAATTAGTTTTTTTTTTCTTCTAAAAATCTTATTAATAATTGAGTTATAAGGGTTTTTTTGTGCTAAAGATTTATATTGGGTTAGATCTAAGATAGAAATTTCAATATAGAATATAAAATTTATTTTGGGTAATATTTTTTAGTAAAATTTAAATATTTTTATTTTATTTATTATTTATATTATTAATTAAGTTTATTTTGAAAAATAATAATTATGAAAATTTAAAATAAAAGTAATTTAAATAATTATTTACAATATTGTATGATAGTTTTTTAATAAAAATATATCAATAGTTGTGTACAATTTGTAATTTTATAGAGTTTTGCAATGTCTAATTCCAATTTGTTTCAAGAATGATTATGTTTTGTGAATTGTTAGAATTATTTGTCATTTAAGAAATAAATCTTTTTATAATGTCTAGAAAGTCATTATATTTAATTGGCTTGAGAGATAGTTTTTAAATAGTTAGCTACTTAAAATAATATGTGGTTGATATATTTATTCATTTGATTGATTGCGCCATCAAGGCAGCCTGTTTATCTTCAAAAATAATTTATGTGTGTACTTTTACATTGATTAAGAGAGCTATTGACAATAATATTATTGTAAATCTAGCTTGGACCCTTATTCGAGGGTTTTTGCTATGGAACATATTGAAGGAGGGGAACAATCACATAATTAGTAACTAATTATGAGAAGGGGAGGTAATATGGGAAAAAGCATTGCAAATTGTCAGTGAAATAGAATTACTCCACCCATGGTCATCATTAGATTGGGAAGCTAAAGGTTTGGATACCATAATTTCGAGTAATATCTAGTTGTTTCCTTCTCCTTCTATTGATCCTTTGCCTCCAAAAAGTTATTTTCTTGTCTTCAGGCATCCTAGAACCCTCCTCCCTATGGATTTCTTCAACTTAATTGTGATGGGGCATCTAAATACAGTCTAGGTTCTAGTGTGGAGGAATATTCTATAATAGCCATGGGAAATTGGTGTTTCTATTCACATATAGTATAAGACATTCAAGACCTAGCTTGTTATTGCCTCATCTTAAAGATTATCCGAGAGCTTATTGTGGAAAGTGATTGTTAGTGGTCATTTCAAGAGTAAAGAAATTGATCAATGAAGCTTCTCTTGAAAAAAATTTCCATATATGGAAAGTGAGAAAATATATTAGACATATTAACCATTTCATCCATATAATTCCAATGATTATTCCCTCTCAGACAGTAAGTTAGTGGACCTTCTATCCAACATAGGATGCAATGAAATTCACATTCATCTTTCAGCAAGTTGGAACACACACTTATGGGAGGATTGAACATGGAGACTTATCCAAACGTTAAACTAAGAGCAAATATCTTGCTAGGGGTGGAAGAACATGAAAGACTAGCTACTATCAGAGAGCTCTGCAACAAACCAAATCATGTACCACCAATCAATTCAGTCATTCTAGGAGCTATTGATAATTTTAAATTATCTTGATGGTGTCAGTTAACTTTTTCTACATTACTTAGAATTTACCACTAATGTGACATAAAATAGTGTATGATGGTGTGTATATATGTAATTATCAACATTTGAGATTAACAAAATAAAATTCTGCTATTAATCTGATTTCTAATCTACAAATTAAGATATCTTTATTTTTTTAATTTGATATTAAGTTGAATTAGATTTGACTACCTTATGGTAAGGGATTAGCAAAATGGGAACCCGTGAGAAGTTAGCGTAGATGAATAGATTGTTTTGAGGGGTAAATCTGTCAGATCTTTGTGAGGAAGAGGCCGTGGGAGAAATTGAAAGTTGGTCCAACATTAGGGTTTGTTGCACTCATGGTGGCCGCAGTGGTGGAATGGTCGGTGGGTGCAAAGTGTGGTTCTTTAGCCGTGCTGAAGGCAGGAGTATCATGGGCCATTCTGTCACCGTCTTCTATCCTTATGTTTCCAACGCCATTCCTTTATGATCATTATCATTATTCATGTTTTCTTTGAATTAATTGACTGGAACTAGTTTAACTATTTCTTGATGTATTTATATGTATATTATTATACAATATTAGACATTCCATTAATATATTGTTAAATTTGTTTCTAATATGATATATCCTACATTATCTCTCAATTTTTTTTTCTAAGATATCATGTAGTTGCGGGTTTGGAATAGGTGTGCAATCACTTTGCCAATATGAAAATGAATATTGTTTAAGAATGGAAATGGTATGCATAGAGTTATCATACTTAGATCCTTATATTATGGGTGGATAAACATAAGTTTTTTTTGGGTTGGATAAAATCTAATGAACATTTTTTTGGTGTTAAAAGAAAAGGAGTTATTAGTAAATACTTGTAAAAACATATGAAAACTTCGAATTTTTTTTTATCATATTTGAATCTAGAAAATCCGTAGATTGATGTATGATTGATAATATATGTGTGATTGTATAACAAGTCCAATTGTCTATGTTGTGTGTAACTTTGAAAAGGAATTATCATATCTGAAACTACTAAAGCATAGATTGATATATGGTTGCATAATTAGTCTTTGTGTAGATTGAGGTATGGCTATATAATCAGTGTGATTGTTTGTGTTGCGTGGACTCATACTCTTACTTAAGTTGTTTTGGTGAAAAATCTTATTGATAATTGGGTTATAAGTTTTTTTGGGCTAAAGATTTATTGGGTTAGATCTAAGATAGAAATTTCAATATAAAATTTATTTTGGGTAACATTTTTTAGTATAATTTAAATATTTTTATTTGATTTATTATTTATATTATTACAAAAATTTCCGGATTATCCATTAAAAATTAAAGTTATTGATATAATTATTTAAATTATTTTTAATAAAGAGTTAAATTTTTGTCATATATATATATATATATATATATATATATAATGAATTAATAAATTTTTTATTAAAATGAATTAATAAGTAGTATTGTGAAATTAATAAGTGATATTATATATATAATTTAAAAAATGAATTAATATTAATAATAGGTGATATTATATACTATTATAATTATTATAATTTATTACAATTTATTAGATTAAATAAATTAATAAAATATTAATCAGTTTTTTTCGGTTCTTTTCATCTTTCACTATTTAAAACCTTGACCTGCGTGACCTTTTTTCATTCTTCATTCACATCTTGTCCTGAAGATGGATCCCCATTGGATAATTCAAAGATTTCTGCAATTAACGACAATCACAGAAGCTTGAAAACCATAATTATATTATTAATTAAGTTTATTTTGAAAAATAATAATTGTTGAAACTTAAAATAAAAGTAATTTAAATAATTATTTACAATATTGCATAAAGGATTTTTAATAAAAGTATATCAATAGTTGTGTACAATTTGTAATTTTAGAAAGTATTGCAATGTGTAACTCCAATTTGTTTCAAGAATGATTATGTTTGGTGAATTGTTAAGATTATTTTTCATTTAAGAAGAAGGTCTTTTCATAAAGTCTTAAAAGCCATTAGATTTAATTGGATTGACAGATAGTTTTTAAATATTTATATTCTTAGATTAATATGTGGTTTAGATATTTATTTATTTGATTGATTGGGCCATCAAGGTAGCTTTTTTATCTTCAAAAATAATTTATATGTTTTATATGTGTACTTATACATTGGTTAAGAGAGTTATGACAAAGAATCTTATTGTAAATCTAGCTTTGCCCCTTATTCTAGGGTTTTTGATATGGAACATATTGAAGGAGGGGAACAATCACATAATTAATAACTAATTATTACAAGGGGAGGTAATATGTGGAAAAGCATTGCAAAATGCCAATGAAATAGTATTACTCCACCCATGGTCATCATTAGATTGGGAAGCTAAAGGTTTGGATACCATAATTTTGAGTAATCTCTAGTTGTTTCCATATCCTTCTAGTTGTTTCCATCTCCTTCTGTTGATCCTTTGCCTCCAACAAGTTATTTTCTTGTCCTATGGCCTCCTAGAACCCTCCTCCCTATGGATTCCTTAAACTTAATTTTGAAGGGGCATCTAAAGACAATCTAGGCTCTAGTGTGGAGGAATATCCTATAACAACCATGGGCAATAGGAATTTCTATTCACATATAGTGTAAGACATTCAAGACCAAGCTTGTTATTGTCTCATCTTAAAGATTCTCCAAGATTATTGTGGAAGGTGATTGTTAGTGGTCCATTTCAAAACTAAAGAAATTGATCAATGAAGCTTCTATAGAAAAAAATTGCCACTTATGGAGAGTGAAAAAACATCTCACACCTATTAACCATTTCATCCATATAATTCCGGTCATCAACATAGGATGCAATGACATTCACATTCATCTTTTAGCAAGTTGGAATAGACATTTATGGGAGGATTGAAGATGGAGACTTATCCAAATGTTAAACTAAGAACAAATTTCGAGGATTGAATATGGAGACTTATCCAAATGTTAAACTAAAAAAAATATCTTGCTAGGGGTAGAAGAACATGAAAGACTAGCTAAATCATGTACTATCAGTTAATTCAGTCATTCTAGGAGCTATTGATATTTCTGAGTAATCTTGATGGTGTCACTTAACTTTTTCTACTATCACTTAGAATTTACCATTAATGTGACATAATGTCGTGTATAATGGTGTATATATGTAATTATTATATCAACATTTTAGATTAAAAATTTTAAATTGTGCTATTAATATGATTTCTAATATGCAAATTAAGATATATTTATTTTTTTAATTTGATATTGAGCTGAACTAGATTTGCCTAGATTATGTGAAGGGATTAGCAAAATGGGAACCCGTGAGAAGCTAGTGTAGATGAATAGACTGTGTTCGAGGTGCTAAAAAGGTAAGTGGAAAGAGTTGTGAAGTGCGATAAGGATTGTGGGTCCCACCAGTTCGCATCAGCGGGGAAATAACATTTGGTGATGGATTAAGAGTTAATTGCGGGTGGTGATGCAGAAAAGCTTGGTAAGTGAGAAATGCATAAAACAAAGGAAAGGGGCGGAATGTAAATGTTTTCTCGGTGGTTGAAAATGTGGTGGAGGTGAGTGGTGGGTCCTGCTGATATCGCATCAGCGGGGAAATAAATTATGGTGAAGGGCTTAAGGGGTAAATGCTAAATGTTGTGGGAAATGGTAAGTAAATGCGACAGGTAAGAAATAAACATAAAGTGTGGGTCGTTGGTAATCTGATTGATTTTTTGCGTGGATTTCATGAAAACACCTTCGGTTTGAAACCCGAGGCTTGTCCTTCCCTGCATAGAAAATTTAAAGAAGCATGGGGTGCTGCCACATTTATTCATGGAAGTTGTTGGGAGTAATTCCAACACTCCCCCTTAATCAAAACTGCCACCTTCAACCATTCCCGACACTGTATGAGATAAAAAAAACTTCGTTGTCCAATGGATTTGTGAGGATATTAGCAAACTGTTCCTTTGACCTCTAATGTTGCAAAACAATTTCACCATTTTTAACCAATTCCCTTATAAAATGATATTTGGCATCAATATGCTTTGTTCTCTCGTGGAAAACAAAATTCTTTGACAATGTAATTGTTGAGTTGTTATCACAATAAATTGTGGTTCTTTTGTCTTGCTCATGAAATAAATATCTTAGCATCCTTCTCATCCAAACTTCTTGACAATTTTTTATTTTTGTTGCTACATATTCCGATTCTGTTGTTAATAATGAAACTATTGGCTGCTTCTTGGAAGCCCATGAAATGGCTCTCGATCCCAAATGAAACACATACCCTGATGTGCTCTTTCTGTCATCTACACTTCCAGCCTAATCACTGTCAATGTAACAAATCAACTTAAAATTATTAGATGTGGAGTATAGAACACCATACTCCTTTGTTCCATTCACATAACTCAATATTCTCTTGTTTTCTTTCCAACGTGTCTCCTTGGGTGTCTCCATGAATCTGGATATCAAACTTACTGCATACCTTATATCAGGCCTAGTTACAGTAAAATACGTTAGAATACCAACCATGCTCTTGTACAATGTCAGATTGATATTCTTGCTGCAATCTTCCTTGCGCAACTTCAACCCGATGACAGTTGGAGTTGCTTCTGCTTTGTTTTTTTGCATATTGAACCTCTTTAAAACTTCTGCACCATAATTTGCTTGGGAAATAAAATTTCCGTTTTCATTTTTCTTTACTTCTATGCCCAAAAAATATCTTAACAAACCAAAGTCAGTCGTTTCAAACTCACTCTTCATGACTGCTTTTAAATCAGCAATGAGAGAAACACATTTCCTGTAAAAATCAAATCATCTACATATAAAATAGCAATAAAAAATTTTACCGTCATTTTCTTTGATGTAGAGTGTGGGTTCACCATCACACTTGTCAAACCCATTGTCCACCAGGTAAGCATAAATCATATTGTACCATGCTCTTGGTGCTTGCTTCAACCCATAAAGAGCTTTCTTCAACTTACACACTTTGTGTTCTTGGCCTTCTATCTCATAGCCAGGAGTTTTTTCAACATACACCTCCTCTTTCAACACTCTGTTCAAGAATGTTGACTTCACATCCATTTGATAAACTTTCCATTTTTGCCGTGCTGCTATTGACAACACTGTCTGCACTGTCTCCATCCTTGCAACTGGTGCAAAGGTTTCCTCATAGTCCCTTCCTTGTTGTTGCTTGTAGCCTTTGACAACAAGTCTTGATTTGTGTCTTTCTATCTTGACTTTAATGTTGTTCTTGGTCTTATAGACCCATTTCACTCCAATAACTTCTTTTCCTTGTGGGAGGTCCACTAACTCCCAAGTGTCATTCTTTTCTATTGCTCCTATCTCTTCATTCATTGCTTCAATCCACTTCTCTTATTTTATTGCATCTTCAAAATGGATTATATCATCAACATGAAAAAATAAAGAAAATAAAGAATTCATACCAACATTACTATTTATTTCTTCTTGCTCATAAATTTCACTTAAATTTCTGAGTTTTGGTCTTCTTGTATTTGTTGAAGATGTGCTTGGAGTTGCACTTGAACTCAAGGGAGTTGCTGATCTCTGTGGTGTGCTTGGAAAAGCACTTCCTTGGTTTTGCACTGCTATTATATTGCTTTCTTGCGGTGTGCACTGTTGAGCTTGTGTAGGTGGATGAGGAGCCACCGTTGAGGAATTATTTTCTACAATCAATTCCTATATGTCTTCATGTGAAATACATGCCTTAACATTTATTGTCTTCTCTAAACTTCTATCCCAAGCTTATTCTTCAATGAATTGAACATCTATGTCGATTATTACCTTCTTGGTTGATGGAATATGGATCTTGTAAGCCTTGTATCCAACAAATATACACTTCTCCCCCTTGATGTCCAAATTATTCCTTAACTGATCCGGGACATGTGCATATGCCACACATCCAAACACTCTCATGTGAGTGACAACTTACTTTTTTCCACTCCATGCTTCTTCTGGAACTCTGTTCATAACAAATTTTTTTGGACATCTATTTAAAATGTAAATTGCACAATTTACAACGTATTCCCAATACTCATTTGGAAAATGCTTTTCCTTCAACATACTTCTTGCCATGTCCATGATGGTCCTATTCTTTCTTTCTGATACACCGTTTTTCTGAGGTGTATAACTTGTGGTAAATTACTTGTGTATTCCATGCTCCCTGCAGAAACGTAAGAAGTATTTGGAGATATATTCTCTACCTCTATCAGTTCTCAACACTTTTATGTAGTGTCCACTTTGCTTCTAAACAAGAGCTTTGAAGTGGTAGAACTATTCAAACACTTCACTTTTATATTTTAGAAAATACACCCATGTCTTCCTTGTGTAATCATGTATAAATGTCAAAACATAATGACTGCTAGCTAATGATGGTGTTTTCATTGGTCCACTTAAGTAGGAGTGGAAAATCTCCAAGGGTGCCTTTGCCCTTATACTATTTCCTGCTGGAAATGATTCTCTGTGTTGTTTTCCTAGGATGCAACCTTCACATATGCTGTCTCATTTCTATGAGTGGTAATCCCTTTACCATGCCTTTTCTATGCAACAAATTCAAACCTCCGAAATTGAGATGTCCAAATCTCAAATGCCATAACCATTTTTCATCTTTCACTTCTTCCTGAAATATTGCTTGTCTGACTACTGCTACTACACCTCCTTCGTTCAAGTCTGATATGATCTTGAGAGGAAACATCCTATTTCTTGTCATATGCACTTTTGCAATGACCTGTCTACTTGGAGGTATATCCATGATTGTGCACACATCATTTTAAAAAAACACATGGTTGATATATTTTCTTTCCAGTCATATGGTTACTACACCCCAAATATAAGAACCATAGATCTTCTTATTTTTCTTCTGCTACATTACAAGTTAAAAGCACATTTCCTTGGTTCTGATTTTCTTTTATAAAATTTACAATAGGTTTACTACCCATGTCATTTTGCTTATTTGTACATTCATTGGCATAATGCCCATAATTTTTGCAATAATGAGATTGGACTTGAGATTTATCATACCTCTGTTCTTGTGCTTGATTTTGGCTTGAGCCTTCGCTTGGATTCTGGTTGTTGTCCCTTCCACTTGTGCTTGTAGGGCTGCTTCTTCCACCTCTGTGTGGGCTTCTTCCTCTTCCTCGGTAGTTTGATCTTCCTTGACCTCTACCTCAAACAAAAGACATTTGTGTCTTGAATGCATGCTCCAATGAGGAGTTCATTGCTCTGTTCAGTCTATGCTCATGAGACATTAGTGATGCATGAAGCTCATCCAATGAAAAATGTGAGAGATCCTTTGTCTCTTCTATGGCCACTACTATGGCATCAAACCTTGATGGTAGACATCTTAAGACTTTCTCCATTATTCTCCTTTCTTCAAGTGTCTCTCTATGAGACCTGATTTGGGTAACCAACCCAATTACATGTGTTAATAATGAGTCTATGTTATCAGCCTCTTTCATATAAAGAGTTTCAAAATATCTTCTCAGCATTTGAAGTTTTGTTTTCTTCACCTTTTCCATGCCTTGATAGGTTGTCTGGAGGGTATCCCATGCCTCCTTAGAATTTTTTACTACTACAATCCTTGGGAAAATACTCTCATGTACTGCTTGGAAAATATATAAGAGGCCTTTGGAGTCCTTCTTCCTATTTTCTCTCAACAAATCTCTTTGTGCTTGTGTCAAAGAATTAAGTGTTGCTGCATCTGCTGGTTCTTGGAAACCATTTTCCACCAGCTCCCAAATATCCCATGAGGAGAACATGGCCTTCATTGGAATAGCCCAATAATCATAATTATTCCCATTGAACTCTGGTAGTTGGGGATTTTTCAAGCTTGTTCCTGCTACTGCCAAATTGATTGTGTAAGAAAAAATGTCTTGCTATTGTAGAAGCTTTCTCGTTGCTAGAGAATTCCGCTTCTACAAAAAATCTTACAGCTTCTTCAGTAAAGACTCGTTCTTTCACTGAGAGCCTAGATATGCTCCTATACCTATTGGAAATATGATGCAGAGTGTTGTCCTTGATGGCAACCCACTGAATGAAGATGAAGACATGCGACTGTTGACATGTGTTGTCCTTGATGGAAATCCACCTGATGAAGTTATTCTTGACTTGATGGGCTTGGTAAATGATGTAAATCTGATGTGATATGATGCTTGTTGATATTATGATGTTGAGTGTTGTCCCTGAAAGGCAACCCACTTGATAAAGATGATGACAACTTACTTGATGAAGTTGTGCTTGCTAGAATATGTTCTTGATGAAGAAAATATGATGTATCTACAGTGTATACAGAAGGCAATGAAGAAAGGAATTCAGAATGTGCTCAAAGTATGATGAAAAGAGTATGTCTCTATGCATACGTGGATCTGTCAAAGGGAAGTCGCGTATGCACGCGGAAAAGAACGTTCCAAGTCGCGTATGGGCGAAAGCACTCAAAAGTGCAAAACCAGGGGTAACCACCATGGTATTGACCCATTGTATTGGGTAATGATCCGCCTAATTGACCCCGTCCAGGAATACCATCAGAAGTAATGTTGTTTTGGCTCATGGTATTGAAAAAGGGGCTCATGGTATTGAAAAAGGATAAACCTATATAAAGAGATGAAATTCATTATGCAAATCATAAGCGTGGGTGCAAGATGTCTGAGCTTGAATGAATACTTCTCTCTGAAGTATATCTGAATGGAAAGGGTTATAGTTGAATGATAGATCTGAATGTGTGATGCACCAATGAAGAAATGATGAAGAAGGGATCTAGATCTGGAATGTATTTGTATCTGCTAGATCTGTTTATGACATGATTAGATCTGTGATGAGGCGAACATCTGTCTGAAGTAAAGGGTTGAATCTGAACTGAATGTCTGATCTAAAGAAGTATGCAGCTCCATAATGATTGAAGATCTATACGCTACTTCACCGCAGAGGAAGCGCGTATATACGCGTCTTCGCCGAAGAGAAAGCACGTATCCGCAATGAAATATGTACAGAGGTATACGCTGGTTTGTGTGAACGGAAGCGTGTTTATACGCGACATCAGTGAAGTGAAAGCGCGTATGCAAACTAGGGTTTGTTGAAGTCTGTGGAAGCTTTGGATCCAGTGTGAAAATTGATGAAACATGGTCCATAGAGGTGCTGAGGGTTGTAGCCTTCAGAGCAGGGGGTCGTAGCTCCCTTCCAGGTGAGGCTGGTAAACGAGATCAGGGGGTCGTAGCTCCCTTCCAGGAGAGGCTGGTAAACGAGTTAGGGGGTTGGAGCTCCCTTCCAGGAGAGGCTGGTAAACGAGTGTGTGAGGCCTGCGTGCTGGTAGGAGTCTGCGCCAGCACATATGTTGTAAGATGTTTTCTCTATAATAAAATATTGAAGGCTGAGCAACTACAGCGGTGGTTTTCTCCCGACTTGGGTTTCCACCTAAAAATCCCGGTGTTCATGTGTGATGCTTTGTGTGATGGTTTATTCTATTCTTACTGCACATGTTTACTGTTTATAGAACATCTAATAAATGAATTATGGAATTATGTAAGTGAAGAACTAATGGCATAATTAGATCTCTGAGTATACGCGAGTTTCATGAAGGATATCCGCGTGTATACGCTAGTTGGCTTCAGCAAAGTAGCGTATGGGTTTTAGAGCATGAAAAAGTAAAAAGTTTGAATATGCTGTAAATACTGATTCACCCCCCCTCTCAGTATTTTTCCCAACAATTGGTATCAGAGGAGGTTCTTCTGCAGAAGCTTGATCGCTTGAAGGAGATCTGTCGCAATGGGTAGTCAAGAAGGAGTAATGTCTATAAAGCCACCTCTATTCAATGGAAGCAATCTGATATTCTGGAAGGTACGAACAAAAGCATATCTGCAAAGTCTTGGTGCAGATGTATGGGCAATCATGGAAGAAGGTTATCAATACCCAAAAAGTATTCCTACTGATGCAGCAGAAAGGAAGAAGTATGAAATCAATGCCAAAGCAGTGAATGTCTTGTTAGGAAGCATGTCTGAATCAGAATTTGCTAAAGTGATGCAGCTACATTCAGAAAAAGAAATATGGGACAAAATCATTCTGAGCTATGAAGGAGATACAAAGGTAAAAAGTGCAAAAATCCAAACTCTTAGAATTGAATATGAAAATTTGAAGATGCACAGTGATGAAAGTGTTGCCAGTTTCTTTCTCTGTCTAGATGATATTGTAAATCGGATGAGAAATTTGGGTGAAACCATAACCGATACTACTCTAGTGGAAAAATTCTTAAGATCCTTGACTTCAAAATTTGACTCTAAAGTTTCAGCTATTGAAGAAAGGCAAGATCTGCAAACTCTTACTATTGTTCAATTACATGGTATTCTGACTGCTTTTGAAATGAGACAAGGAGGTCCTTCTCAAATCAAAGAAGCTGCTTTTAAGGTATCCGCAAGAGGAAAATAAAAGGAAGTTGTCAAAGAATCCAGCTATATATCCGATGAAGAAGAAGCGAATTTCGTGAGAAAACTCCAACTAGGAACTGGAAGATTCAAAGGTAAGCTTCCCTTCAAATGTTTTGAGTGTGGAAAAGTTGGTCACTATGGTGCTAAATGTCCTTATAAAGAAAAACATGGTAAAGGAAAACAATTTGAAAAGAGGAAGAGTTATTATGCAAATGAAGATGATGATGAAGTGTCCAGTGAAGATGAAGAAGATTCTGACCAAGCTCTACAAGTGCTCATGGAAAAGAAGCAAAAGAAGAAGGTTACTTGAGGAAAGGAGATACCTCAGAAATCATGTATAGCAAAAATTGAAGAAGATGAAACAGATTCTGACGAAGCTCTACAAGTGCTCATGGAAAAGAGGAAAAAGAAGAAGGCTACTCGAAGCAAGGAGATATCTCAGAAAATTGAAGAATATGAATCTGATAGTGATTTGGGCCCTTGTAATCTTCTTTGTGCAAGCAATGGTGTAGAAAGTGAAAGTAAAGTTGTGGATCTAGAACAAGCTATCAAGATCAAAGTTGAAGAACAACAAAAGGAAATTGATAAGAAAGATTCTATCTATAAAGAGATGATCTCTCAAATGAAAGATCAAATAGAAATGCTGAATGGACAGGTGGACAAGTATCAAAGGTTTCATACTTATGCATCCAATCGAATTAAAGAACTAGAAGCAGAAATCAACGATCTAAATGCAGATCTCGAAAAATCAAGCAAGAAGAATGAAGGACTTGAAGTTGCAATCATCTCTCTACAAACAGATCTTGAAGCATCAAGTAAGAAGAATGAGGAACCTCTACAACCATTTGAAAAGGAAGGCCTTGAAGCAGAAATCATCTCTCTCAAAGAAGATCTGGAAAAATCAAATAAGAAGAATGAAGAGCTGCAACAAACATGTGAAGAAAACGAAAACTGGTTGAAAGAAGAGATTCTAAATCTGAAGGATCAAGTAGAAAATGGAAGAAGGAAAGAAGAAAGCATGACAAAGCAATGCCAAGCCTTGGAGGTTGAGGTAAACATTCTCAAAGGTAAATTAGAAGAAAAGGTTAAACTTTTGAGGTTTCAAGATAGTACTAATATTTTGGACAATATTCTAAGTAATCAAAGGTCTCCTGCTATCAAACTTGGTCTTGGTTTTCATGAAAATGTCAAAGGAGAATCTAGCTCACAAGGAAGTGCCAAAAATTCAGAGGATGTCAATGCAAAACCTGAAGTGTTGAAAGAGCCAAAAGGTCAACCAACAATGATGAAATCTCAAAGGAAATCAGTCAATAATGTTGAATGTTTTAAATGTCATGATTATGGGCATGTTGCAGCAAATTGCAGGAGCAGAACATTTCAGCCACAAACTAACAAATCCTACATAGAAAGGTACTCTGGTTTCTTCAGGGGATATTGTTTCTCATGTAACATGTATGGACATAAAGAAGTTTATTGCAAAAGGAGGAAGATTAGAAATACTCATTATGATTCTTATGCTTATTTCTCTGGACACATGAGATGTTATTCTTGTAACAAGTATGGACATGTAGAAAAGGAATGCAGGTTGAACAGATCTGAGAAAGTGTACAATTTTCAGCATACAGTTAGGAAGTTCAAGCAAATTTGGAACAAGAAGGAGGACCAATCAGAAACGTAGGGAATTCTGACCCTACTGCAGTCATCCGCTTCTGAAGCTTACTTCTCTGATTGACTGTAGGAATGATGTGGGATACATTATGAGATTTAGTAATGTATCATCACAGGGGGAGAAATGCATGATGACTCTCATGGTTGATTTGATTATTCTGGTTATGTTTACTTCTGACAACGCATCTGATGTGGAAAGGACAGATACAGGAGGTACAGAATCAGGAGGAAATAAAGGAAGATGAAAATTTTCTATGCTTCACTTTCCATACACGGGTTATATTAACAAAAGTCGCGTATACACGCGAATTTCATCAGACACAGTCGCATATGCATTGATGATAAGAGAATTTATATGCTAGCTGAAGATTTGGAGCAGAGGCTCAGGGGGAGTAACAGTATGAATGTTAATAACTGTATTATTGACTCTATATCAGCTTAATTTCTCATTTTTAAATAATGATGACATGATACTTGGTTTCTTATGATGAAGTTTATGGATAAGTCCTGTTTGCTTGTTGAATGAAGAGTATTCGTTGCTGAGATGGAAGTCCTATAATTCAGAGATAAGGACAGATCATGCAGAGATTGTTGCTGATGGCTTGCTGATAAAAATATTCAGGTTGCACAAGTTAAGGAGAAGCACTGGTTCAGGGGGAGCAGCAGGTTGAATACTAATGATTGCATTGTTGGCAATATGACTGATTATTCTTGGCTATTGTGATACTCATGCTTAAATGATGATGACCTTGGTATATGGTTCATTATGATGAGATTTTGATCCCTGATGCTCACACATAGATGAGTTGGAAGTCATTTGATTCAGAAATAAGAATAGATCATGCAGAGTTTGTTACTATGGTTGAAATCTTTTGCCTACATATGTTCCTTCATGTTAAATCTTGAAGATCATGGTGATGTTGGACCACATGGATGAATGCTTAACACATATTTGAAGATGCTGTTCTGGTATGATAATCTCTCTTGGAAAGAATGTATTGATGCTGCATGGAATATGAAGACTTGGTTACTAATGCACTTATGCTACCACCATTGGATGACGCTTGAAGACACAACTACTCTGTTCTATCTGTAGCCCAGGGAAGCAGTCAAATATCTCAGAAATAAGCTGAACACTGTATTTTCCTCACAGAGGATCAGATCTGGTCAAAATATAGAAGATGGTAGTGGATACGCGGGTTTCCTGAAACACAGTCGCGTATATACGCGAGTTCATGCACATAAAACCGCGTATGTCTGATTGCTGACAAATTTTTGCTTGGAGTCAGATCTCTTCAGCACAGCTGCAGTGTTGTTTGGTATATCTGATATTGTTTGGTATCTCTGGTGATGTTCCAGTTCTCATAATTCTTTTTCTAGTGATTTGATGAAGATGCCTTGATGATTTGTTGGTGAAAGTGTTCAGGATGCACAAAATAAGGGGGAGCCTTAGTCACATGGAAAGGATGTTTGGATGCACAGATTCAGGGGGAGCATTAGCTTTGCTGAGTATAATGCATTGTTGGCATTATGATGGTTCCGAAATATGTTCTCTTTCTTGAGGATTTTCTGGTGTTGGTCATAGATGGTCATATTTTTGATGAAAAGGGCTTGGTGAGACCCATAGTGTAAATTTGTAATATTCAGTCATGTAAGGAATTGTCAAATTTGTAAACTCACTTGGTTGGGTAGCTGAGTCACTTTTTGTAAACCCACTTGGTTGCAGTCGAGTCAATTTTTGTAAACCCACTTGGTTGGGTAGCCGTAGTTGAAATGTGTAAACCCACTTGGTTGGGTACTTGAGTCTTATATGTAAATCCACTTGGTTGGATATTTGATGCAAGTATGAGTCTTTGGTGATAGGAAGTTCATAGAGTCATGTACTTCATTGAAAAATATGTTTGAAGATTCAAAGATGAACTCGGGGAGCCTTGGTCACTTTAGTATACATCGTATCCGCAACGCTTCTTCTACATGAGGAGAAAAGGGGGAGAGGTGTTGGTTTTGATCCGCCCTTTGCCTGATGTCAAAGGGGGAGAGTGACATGGTGTTTGAATGCAGATAATGGTGTCAAAGGTCTGGGAGAGTGACATGTGGTGTCAATGTACTTATCTCTGTTGTGGTAACCAAACACCATCGTGGTTGCCATCAAGTCCAAAGGGGGATATATTGTTGAAATATGATGCAGAGTGTTGTCCTTGATGGCAACCCACTGAATGAAGATGAAGACATGCGACTGTTGACATGTGTTGTCCTTGATGGCAATCCACCTGATGAAGTTATTCTTGACTTGATGGTCTTGGTAAATGATGTAAATCTGATGTGATATGATGCTTGTTGATATTATGATGTTGAGTGTTGTCCCTCAAAGGCAACCCACTTGATAAAGATGATGGAAACTTGATGAAGTTGTGCTTGCTAGAATATGTTCTTGATGAAGAAAATATGATGTATCTACAGTGTATACAGAAGGCAATGAAGAAAGGAATTCAGAATGTGCTCAAAGTATGATGAAAAGAGTATGTCTCTATGCATACGCGGATCTGTCTAAGGGAAGTCGCGTATGCACGCGGAAAAGAACGTTCCAAGTCGCGTATGGGAAAAAACGCTCAAAAGTGCAAAACCAGGGGTAACCACCATGGTATTGACCCATTGTATTGGGTAATGATCCGCCTAATTGACCCCGTCCAGGAATACCATCGGAAGTAATGTTGTTTTGGCTCATGGTATTGAAAAAGGGGCTCATGGTATTGAAAAAGGATAAACCTATATAAAGAGATGAAATTCATTATGAAAATCATGTGTGTGGGTGCAAGATGTCTGAGCTTGAATGAATACTTCTCTCTGAAGTATATCTGAATGGAAAGGGTTACACTTGAATGATAAATCTGAATGTATGATGCACCAATGATGAAGAAGGGGATCTAGATCTGAAATGTACTTGTATCTACTAGATCTGCTTATGGAAGGCTAAGATCTGTGATGAGGCGAACATCTGTCTGAAGTAAAGGGTTGAATCTGAACTGAATGTCTGATCTAAAGAAGTATGCAGCTCCATAATGATTGAAGATCTATACGCTACTTCACCGTAGAGGAAGCGCGTATATACGCGTCTTCGCCGAAGAGAAAGCGCGTATCCGCAATGAAATATGTACAGAGGTATACGCTGGTTTGTGTGAACGGAAGCGCGTTTATACGCGACATCAGTGAAGTGAAAGCGCATATGCAAACTAGGGTTTGCTGAAGTCTGTGGAAGCTTTGGATCCAGTGTGAAAATTGATGAAACGTGGTCCATAGAGGTGCTAAGGGTTGTAGCCTTCAGAGCAGGGGGTCGTAGCTCCCTTCCAGGTGAGGCTGGTAAACGAGATCAGGGGGTCGTAGCTCCCTTCCAGGAGAGGCTGGTAAACGATTCAGGGGGTTGGAGCTCCCCTTCCAGAGAGGCCGGTAAACGAGCGTTGTAGGCATGCGTGCCGGTAGGAGTTTGCAACGCACATATGTTGTAAGATGTTTTCTCTATAATAAAATATTGAGGCCGAGCAACTGCAGCCGTGGTTTTCTCCCGTTCTGGGTTTCCACCTAAAAAATCCTAGTGTTCATGTGTGATGCTTTGTGTGATGGTTTATTCGTTCTTACCGCACATGTTTACTTTCTTATTACCGGATTTTTGGCTTCGTGATCCATCAATGAATTAGGAAGAATCTTTCGGTAAAATCACATCAAAATGACGCGTTTTGAACCAACCAGTGTGGTTCATCATCAGGACTAGGTGAGAGATCAGATCAGTCGTTAAGTTTAAATAGATGTAGGAGAGGAAAGAAAACCGTTAAAATCAACTAGTTTGACTATAAAACGGTTAATTCAATAATTAAAAAATCAAATTAATTTGACTTTTAATTTAAATATTCAAACTAGCCGTTTTTGATTTTTTAATTATTGAACTAACCGTTTTATAGTCAAACTAGTTGATTTTAACGGTTTTCTTTCCTCTCCTACATCTATTTAAACTTAACGACTGATCTGATCTCTCACCTAGTCCTGATGATGAACCACACTGGTTGGTTCGAAACGCGTCGACTTTGTTCATGATAATGTGATTTTTACCGAAAGATTTCTTCCTAATAAATGTTTACTTTCTATAGAACATTTAATAAATGAATGATGGATTTATGTAAGTGAAGAACTAATGGCATAATTAGATCTCTGTGTATACGCGAGTTTCATGAAGGATATCCGCATGTATACGCTAGTTGGCTTCAGCAAAGTAGCGTATGGGTTTTAGAGGATGAAAAATTAAAAAGTTTGAATATGCTGTAAATACTGATTCACCCCCCCTCTCAGTATTTTTCCCAACAATACCATGTTGGAAATATTGAATAAACAAACACAGAAGAATGTGTTCCCCTTTACAACAAAAATAATGCACAAATAAACAATACATAGACAGAGAGCGAGACATAGGAGAGGAACAACTTCAATTTTCTATTCCATCACACTGAAAAATATGAAATTACATAGTTTAATACAAAATGGTCGAAGCCTAAAGACTTGAATGCAATTCAATGCGGGATTGGATTTTTAAACAAAAGAATCATTCTCGGCTCTATTTTTCTGTTTCTACACGAAAACATGTACAAAACACATTTAGAACACAAAACAATGGACTTGGAAACTTATGGATTTCAACTGCAAAACCACATCACATCTGGCATTCCATCGAAGATTGCAGATCGACGATATTAACATTTACCATATGTGCTTACGGGTAAATTCAAAACTTTGCAATGTGCGATGTGACGTGGCACTTATTGCATCGCAAAACAAACAACTTAACTTGTGGGCGCTTATCCGTTATCTCTCGGGATTTGCGATGTGCGCTTTTGCGCTATCCTCCAGAGCTTGACACGTGCCCCCTTTGTGATCGCATCACAAATAACATAAAAAAACTTGTAGGAGGCTTTAAAGTTAAATAAGAAAACTTGTGAAGTGTGGGTTGCGGGCACTGAAAAGGTAAGTGGAAAGAGTTGCGAAGTGCGGTGAGGATTGTGGGTCCCACCAAATTGCATCAGTGAGAAAATAACATTTGGTGATGGCTTAAGATTTAAACGCTAAGAGTTGCGAAGTTCAGGCGGCATTGTGGAAAAGATTGGTAAGTGCGAAATGCATAAAAGAAAGGAAATGGTCGGAATGAAAAGGTTTTCTCGGTAGTTGCAAATGCGGTGGAGGTAAGTGGTGGGTCCCATCGATATCGCATTGACAGGGAAATAACTTATGGTGAAGGGCTTAAGGGGTAAATGCTAAATGTTGCGGGAAACGGTAAGTAAATGCGGCAGGTAAGAAATAAACACTGAGTGTGGGCTATCGGTACTATGTTTGATTTTTTGCGTGGATTTCATGAAAACGCCTTCGGGTTTGAAACCCGAGGCTTGTCCTTCACTGCACAGAAAATTTAAAGGAGCGTGGGCTACTGCCACATTTATTCATGGCAGTGGTTGGGAGTAATTCCAACATATGTATGATCAAAATTTTATATCCTTACAACATTCCATACTAATTCCCAACATATATCCCTAACCAATAGGACTTACACTTTCCCTATTTTGGTCCTCAGTTTCAAACTTCCTACCTCTTTCTATTTGAGGAAGGAGTCACCATGACTGAAAGGACGCATGTTGGTGTAGGAAGGAGCCCTGTTGTGTTATCAGGAAAGTCACTGTCACTAAAATGACACATGTTGGTGTAGGAAGGAGCCCAAGTTCTAGTGCTTACACAAGGGTGGGAAAAGGTGTGAGTTGATACGCAACAATATGGTGCGTTCAGAAAGGAAAAAAATTGCTTCACAATAGATTAAAACCAAACAACGACACCATGTCTGTTGTGAAGAAATTGGAGGCTGCGAAGGTGGGCAAGTAAAGGCCGTTATCATCACTGAAGAATGAAGTTCACGAGGATCGAATGAAATGCGAGCGAGATAATCCATGAGTTCAGCTAAGTGGGTGTTCTTTTTTCCTCCCTGAACATGTTATGCTGGGCAAGAGTATTCTTCTACTTTTGGGGATTCTAAAGGTCACGCTAAGAAAGGAAACTATGTCATTTGAGAATTTTGGCATCCAGATTATCAATTATGAGAATAGTTTAAGTACTAATCACTAGAGTAATTTACGCATTAATCACGATAGTTTTAAACTTGGAAATTTTGGTAAGATTTTGATAAAATTTTGTAGAATTTTTTTAAAATTTGGGTTATAGTGGTTAACTTTCAAAATTTTGAGTACCTTAAAATTCTTGATTATGCTGAATCTATTTCCACCAAAAAAAAAGGAAAATAAAAACAAATTAGCAATCAAATATTTGAAAATTTTATCACTGGAAAAATAAATTATTGTTTGGGCTAAAAGAGGCTTGGGTGCACAACACCTTAAGCACGGGGTGGAAAAGTAAGGCACAATGTTCTACTTGGCTACTAGGATATGTAATAACTTATTTTTTGGGGTGGCCCATGTAGTGTACTGCAGTTGGTGATCGGGTGCACTGTTAAGGCACTCCGTATGCAAGGTCACTAGTTCGAAACCCGTGGGTTTAGGATTAGTCTAAACTACAAAAAAAAAAAAAAAAAAAAAATTTGGGGTTTTGGAATGTTTAATGTTCATGTAATGAATTTTGTTTAATTCTAATTAATTGAAATATATATTGTTATCATTTTTATAGAATTAGTTATGCTAAGAAATGATGAAGTGTGGGTATCCAAATATATTTCACTATAGTTTTTTTTAGCTATGATGGTTTAGAAGAATATTTCAATAGACAATTTTTTACCAATATGTTTATGCAACATCATATAGGAATCTCCCAAGCTCCCATATTATGGGAAACAAAATGATTCAAGAGGATCTTTTCAATCAAGAATTTAAGTTGGTCTCAATTTATGTGTTCACGTGATGAAGATCTCTTAATAAGCTTTTTGACATGGTTTGAATGAGGTTAAAAGGATTTCATATCCAAAAGATATGGTTCAGTGAAGGCATGGAAAATATGGTGAAATGATAAAATGAAAAGATTAATGCCCAGGTATCATTGCATTGTCATTTTTTATTTGTAATAAGAAACTAATGCAAATTTTAGAACAATGTAACATTGGTGCAAAACTACATAACATTGCCGTTTCCTCGTTTCAAGGTAGAGTTGAGATATCCATGGATTTTGTTTCATAGTCTCAGGGGAGAGTTGAGATTCTTATGGACATGGTTGATATATTTTCTAAAACAAAACCCCTAAATGAGGCTAGACCAACATAGATCCATCTTAACCATAGATCTACCAAGAGCCGAGAGGGATCAAATATCATTATATGCAAACCTCTTTTTACAATATAAAATTCGATTTTTTTTTACATTTCAAAATATTTAATCCAATTTAATGCTTGGTAAATACATGATTAAGATAGATCTATAGTGATAATTTTTCATTGTTTAAATCTCATTCTATGCAAACTTTTTTTAGAATGAAAAATTTGAAAAAAAATTACATGTCAAAAGTTTTAATCTCATTTAGTTCTTGGTAAATAATTTTTTTTTATTTTTTTTTAACTAGAACGGATAATTTTAGTGATAGAGATGGGTTGGCCAAAGCCAAAACAAACATTTCAGATCACTGCTTCATGCATATCACTGTTTTTACATGTACTCCTTGTCCTATTAGGGGATGTTTTCCGTGTTCACTTCCCCTGCATTTAAGCTGATCATGCTCATTTCAAGAGTGCATCCAATGTTTGCTAACCTGTCTGCTTCTGTGTTTAAGTCTCTGAGGATGTGGAAGATTTGAGCTGAGGGGAAGTCCTTCAGGAATCTGTTCACTCTTGCAAGTTGTTTATTTAACACTGGGTCCTTGAGCCCTTTCTTGTTTATTAGTGATTTTATCAGCAACTCTGAGTCTCCGAACACTAAAATTTCACTTGGGTTCTCTTTCCTGGCCAGCTGGCAAGCTTTTAAAAGACTGAGTACTTCAGCCTGATTGTTGGTTTTTGTTCCTAATCCCCAACTGAAGGTCTCTTTTTCCCCATTCGAAAAGTAAATAACCCCTCCTGCTCCTGACCTGCCTGGGTTGCCTTTTGAGGCTCCGTCAAAAAAGATGGTGCATTTTCCTTGTGATTTCCACCACTTCTGAAAGCTGTCCAGCGTATCTCTTATCTGTCATTTTTCTTTGTGTTTTGGGCGAGTGCATGCTGAAGGTGTTGGCTTGGGGGAGAAGCCATCAAGCCAAATCCTTTCTTCCTTTCTAAGGGAGCTGTCATCTTTGGCATTTGAGTGTCTCAGAGTTTCCAATAGGAGTTTCTTGGCCTTGTCTGCTATGATATCTGCAGTGGTTTCTTTTTGGTTAAAGACCATTTCATTCCGGGCCAACCACAACTTCCAGCATATGTATTTTGGAGCTGCGATCCATACCTTGTGCCAAAGAGATTTGTCTGCAATGCTGCAGGGGTATCGAGCTTTCCATGACGTGAACATGTCTCTGGTCGAACAGTGTGTAGGGGTTCTCACATTCAGGCCAGTCAAGAAGATAGACCAGGCCTTCTGAGCAATCTCACACTCAATAAACAAATGATCAGAGGTCTCTAGTGCGTTTTTGCAAAGAACACATCGATGGGGGCCGGCTATATTTCTTCTGTTCAGATTTTCTCCAGTAAGTATTTTTTTGTGAAACAAAGTCCAAGTAAAGAAATTAATCTTGGGAATGCTGAAATTTTCCCAAATCTGTTTCCACACTGCTTCGGGATGTAAAGAATCCTTCTTACCTTGCAGCTGCAGGTATCCTTGTCTGGCTGTATATACCCCGGTCTTTCCCCAACCCCAGGAATCTTCCTCGTCCTTGTGCACTGGTGTAAAGTCTGAGATAGCAGCTGTAAAGACTTTTAACTGATTGTTTAAGTGCGCTGGTATGACAGGCAGAGACCAACTCTGCCAGTTGCCTTTATGATCCCATTCAACGATGTCCTCAATTCTTCGAATTCCTCTTGAGCTTAACCAAGCTCTTAAATCTACGATTTCAGAATTTGCTGATAGAGGAGGATGGCCCATAATCTGATCTCTCCACAACAGAGTGTTTTTCCCGTTCCCTGGGATTTTATAAAGGTGCGTTCTGAAGAAACCGACTGCTTTACTGCAGAGCTTCCATGCCTGCGTACCCCTGGGAGTAGTCACTGGGTTGAAGTTGGCTATCGATTGATTGTTAAGGTACTTACGATTAAAGATCTGGCTGACAGGGTGTGAGGGATCGATAAGAAGCTGCCACAACAACTTACATCCCAAGGCTAAATTGGAATGCTGGGGGTCCCTGATTTGAAGGCTGCCTTCATTCAATGGGCGCTTCACTGTGTTCCAGTTAACAAGATGGAAACGATTGCTATTGCCGCGCCCTCCATTCCACAAAAAGTTTCGCATCAGACTGGAGATGCGATCAGCTATTTGACTTGGTGCCAACAACAGGGAGGATTGAAACGTTGGCATTGCTGAAAGAACAGTGCGTATTAGAATGAGTTTGCCGCCTGTTGAAAGCCAGATTCCACCCCACGCAGTTAACTTTTTCTTGAACTTGAAGATCACCTCTTCCCATAAATGATTTCGATTGGATCCCTTAGTTAATGGGAGGCCAAGATACTTTATCTTATCCCAATCAGCATAGCCATTGAACCCCAACTCTCTGGCGATCCTTTCAATTGTGTTTTGATCTGTGTTCCAGCCATAAACAACGCTTTTTCTCTCACTGATTAGCGCTCCAGAGATTTTGCAGAACTTTTGTAGGATGGACTTGAAGGTGTTAGCAATTCTTAAGGAAGCTCCCCCAAGCAGAAGTGAGTCTTCTGCGAAGAAAGCGTGGTTCACTAGAGCGATGCCTTGCACTATTCTGATCCCAGGAATTGAGCCTGTTTGTTTCTCCTGAGTCAGCTTCCTTCTCAGTGAATCCGCCATCAGTATGTATAGGAAGGGAGAGAGGGGGCAACCCTGCCTCAATCCCCTAGTGGCCAAGAAAAAGTCTGCTGGTCTTCCATTTACCATTGGAGCTATCCAGATGTTCTCAGTGCAAGCTTTGATAAGGTTAATAAATTCATGACTAAAACCAAATGCAGCAAGAACCTTGAACAGAAAAGAACGATTCACTCTGTCAAAATCATTACACATGTCCAGTTTTATGATCATACCTTGTTCTTTCCGGGCATGGTTGGAGTGCAGTGCTTCTTGAACTTGGATGACGTTGTCTAGAATCTGTCTGCCAGCCACAAATCCCCCCTGAGCCGGAGAGATGAGTTTATGAAGGAGGGGCTTAATTCTGTTAGCCATTAGCTTGGCCACGATCTTGTAAGATGAGTTGCATAAAGAGATCGGTCTATACCTGTCAAAGGAGCCAGTAGCCTATAGTTTATGAAGGAGCCTATAGTGGTAATTTTTCATTATTTAAATTGTATTTTGAATATTTTATGGTTATTAATATTTTATGTTAAAAATAGAATGAGTTACATTTAAGTAACTACGTTATTTTACCTTTAACTATTTTCCCCTTTCCAACGTTGAAATATTTTACTAAGGTAAGCATTAACCCACACACACATCTTCTATATTGATATATTTATAAATTTTTTTTAATTATTTTAATTTTTAAAGTGATGTAAAATTAAATTATTTAACATAGATACATAAATATTTTATTTACTACTGGAAGAGTTAAATTGAAATATCGACAAATCAAGTAGAATGAAAGTGAAATATCAACTAACATTATTAATTGTTGAGTTATTCTATTTTTAAATTTTTATTTATATGGTTATTTAATTTTTGTTTTGGCCCACATTAGTAAAAATTATTTTTGTTATTTTTTGAAGGACGTGACATAATTACACATCGCACTGATAATGGATTGTAGAATGAGTCTGTCGGCTCAATCATAATTTTTATGATATTTAAAATTATTCTCTCCTTGATATGACAAGGTAGTTCTCACGTGAATAGTTATTTAACCCTATTCGGAGAGGGATGAGCAAGTCTTGGATTCATTAAGTTCTTTCAACAAGAAAAGAAGCAAGTTGTAGGCTTTCTTGTGGATTCATTTTCCCTTTGTAAAAGACTAAGGAAGTTGTAGGCTTGCTTGGATTGGTATTTCCTTAAATGAGAAAAAGCAAGTTGTAGTATTTCTTGTGACTCTCTATCCCTTTTTGTAAAAACGAAATTCCCTCTTTTGAAGGAGACACATTAAAGCCATTTAACAATTTGAAATGGACTTGGAGATGTAGCCCATGTGGGTGAACTCTATTATGAACCTAGTTTTCATATTGTATTATTATGTGCTTGTTTATGGTACTTAAATATTTTCTCAT
The DNA here is from genome assembly GCA_034641835.2 of Pinus albicaulis. NCBI lineage: Eukaryota > Viridiplantae > Streptophyta > Pinopsida > Pinales > Pinaceae > Pinus > Pinus albicaulis. The sequence continues at coordinate 114,829,936 of CM076569.1, forward strand.
ACAAATCCAAGGAAATGTGAAATTGTTTAAATACATATAAATTAGTAGTTTTAAGTTGAAGCACTAATTTCATATCATAGAATGAAAGAAATAATAAGCAAAACGATTTCTCAAAACTATGTGAGTTGGTGTAAGAAGAAAAATTCTACATAGGATTATTATAGCTTAGGAAACCACATACATCTAAAAAGTTAAAAGTAAAAAATGGTGGCTTCTAAAATTAGAGATATATCTAAGGTCTATGATAGAGTTGGCCTCTAACTTCCCCTCCTAAAATTAGATAATAAGTGGAAAAAAATGGAAGAGTTAAGAAGAGTTGAACAAGTTATAGCGACCAACTTCATTGATCTTGTTATCCAAGATAACCATTAGGTTTGTTCTTAAGTAAAGATGGATAGGTTAGTAAGGGTTTAATAGGGTCTTTAAATTTTTATTTTTAAAATAATCACATGTATAAAGGTCTTTTAGTCATTTTTCAAGGTCATTATGAGTTCTAGTGTGTGTCATCATAATTGGAAAATCAAAAAATTTCATGTCCCTCGAGCTTTTCTAGTCATCGTTATGAATTTTGACGCTTTTTACAACTTTCACAACAACTTCAGGTCAAACAAGTCAGGGTTTTCTACGGAAGTTCCAGACACTTATGTAGCAAATTTGAATTCCCCAATACATATTTTGCTACGAAAGTATGTTTTTCGGTTAACGGTAGGGAAACGATACATAAATATGAAAAGTGGCATGGTCAGAGGTTATTGGGTCATGATTACTCCTTTTTTGTTTTTATCCATCATTTGAAAACACGTGCACCACATAGCTGCTCATTCATTTCATTCCTTTTCAACCTTTTTTATAAATTTTATGTCACAAAAGCCACTATCATCTCCTTACGAGTTTCTTTTGTTGGCTATACCATCGGTCTTGTTGTCTTCTAGTCTGTCTAGTTGTCTCGGGGTAAGCCCTCTTAGTGTCAAAAGATATTTTTTTGTCCTTAAAGTCTTTTTCAGGTGTCATGAAGTTGCTCACTGTGTGTTGGAGCCATGGCAGCCATGAAAAAATTTAGGGGCTAATATTCGCAAGTGGGATAATTTTCCATGATTTTTCTAAAAAAAATACTCACCCATTTCCATTTTTTATAAAATTGATTCGCTCAGATTTTACAATATAAAATTATTTTACCTTAAAAATCGCCAATGTTATATAAGAGTATATATAAATTCATTATAAATTTGAATAATTTTACAAATACATCAATAAATATTTTACAGTTTGCATATTAGGGACTAATGAGATTCACCAATGTTTTTAAACTTCAAGATACATTTCCATCCTTCAAATTTTCCCTGATGGCAGCTCAGAGGAAGCAATATAAAGGAGGATACATCAAAGCAACTTGACTTTTATAATAAGGTTGCAGATGAATCTGGAAAGATGTTAAAAATAACATTTCCTTTGAATAGAATGATGAAGCACATGTGCAAGAGAAACAAATGGTTGTACGCTGATAGGAGGAGGTTACAAGAACACATAAGAAATTTAGAAACACAAATGGAAATGATTCAAGCTGCACTTTTGAAGAGGGGCTTGAAATTCATTTATGTAACTGATGATACTCCATGAGTATGGTAAGCCTATAATTTTTTTATTATACTATGGATAATCATGAGGTTGGGTAATATACAGGCTAATATAGGCTTTTAGAAGTGTTTTGGAGGCGAAAAAAATATTGAAAATGAAAAATCTCAGAAACTACGTACTTTCGTAGAAACTCTCCATGTTAAAGGCATAAATTTTCTACAAAACTGTTGTAGCTTTTGATGGAGGAAAACAATAGTCTAAACTTCAGAAACAAGAGGAATAAATGCATGTATTTAACTTATAAAGCTCAGAGAAGACCCTGAAACAGTCAAAAAAATAAATATTTTGCAGAAGGGTGATTTTGGCATTTGCTACTCGAGTTTGCTACCAAACTGCCAAAACTTTGTTTTTCCTGCGTAATGAATTTTTTGATCATTTTTTGGGAATCTGACAGCAAGGTATTTGATGAAAAATAGGTCATAAAAGTGTCCACAAAATCAGCCTTATGAATTCCTATTTTTCAGGGAGACAACTCAGTAGGTGAACTAAGTCAACCTCCACGTTATTTGCTACCGAATTTCTGGAAATGACTCTTTTAGCAGTCAACTTCAAGTTCACTTTCTCACCAAATGGAAAGTAATTTTGGAAAGCCAAAGGAGGTTTTGCTTCAGCACAAGCTCAACTAAAAATTCATATCTCTATTTTTACATAGCTATCAGGGTTTCGAAAATATACACTTATCTTTGAGGGCTATTATACAGAATTTTTCCTAGCATGATTTGTGCAAAAATTTTGAAATTCAACTTGGTGGAGGTCCAACTCAGCAAGGTCAACATCCACGTGGCATGATGACACATCAAAAATCCAACACATTCAGGAAATCATTTGGTTGCATTTGATAATGTTTATTAAAAGAATCAGTGTTGAGCTATTTAATGATAGAAGATTCATTTTTGTATTCAAACTCTTTTGAAACTGAAATATCCCTACAAAGACTCCATTCTTTTGTAAATAAATTAGGATTAGGACTCTTTGATGTGAATAGAGTCTATCCTAGGTGGCAGAATATTGTAAAGAGGCCTCACTCTATAAAGGAGGCAATTTTTCACTTTGAAGGGGTTGCTGAAGGTGAAAAGAGAGCTACTATGTAAATTTTCATTGTGAGCCAATATACAGTTTACCACAGATTGTCCTCAAATTTGAGATTCTCATTGGATTCTATGTGTTTTTTTTTTATCTCCTTATTTGAAATATGGTTATAAATTTCATGGAAATATGATCACTTGGAATTCATGATTTAAATTCTTCAACTTCCTTCATTTGTTGTGTTTTTGTAGTAAGAGTTTATTTTTTAAGCCAATTTGCCTCAGTTTCCATGGATACAGTTTGTTTGTAATTGAATTTCTATAGATGACTCCATAACCAATGGTGGGTGTCATTACATTCTTTCACCTGCAAAAAATCACATAAAAATAGTACAAAGTTAGCCATCTGCAAATTTATTTCATCTAGAACACTTCATTGTTTTCTTTGAGAGAACCCTCTCTGATTGGAAGGGATAAATTCCAGTCAAAATTTGGTTGAAATAGTTATGCTAGATTGATAGTTAATACAACTCAACATGCTCCAACTTGGTGATAACATTTTGGTGCGTCTGTCGGGAGTCTGAAAGTCATATTATCCTGGGTGATTATTGTCAAAGGATTTGAGCTCTTGAAGATAGCAGGAGATCAGACAATTCGAAGGTTGTACTTATATCTTGGCGACTCCATTCTTGAAGAGTTCAGAAATTCATAGCTTCATGGTAAAACTACTGGGGAATGAGAGACTTAGATGCAACTACAATTTCTTCAAGGTATGCATGTGTCGACTTTTCAAAAATTTATGGATTTCCAAATCATTTTTTTTCCCAAGAAAAAATCAAACTTTTTATTAGCAAAAGCAAAAAGTTACATCACATATGTCAAAGCATTCCAGAATTTCTTGAACCCGCCATAGGAGCAAGAGAGAAACAACCATCCAACACCCAAGGGTGGGAGAACTTGGATCTTTTCATACATTCACTCAGAGACCAGACAAATAAACATTTATGCTTAAGTGGTAAATGAGCACAATTTCCATAAGAAAATAACCATCAAAATGGGCCTCCCAACAGGGAGAAACACCCGACAGTAAAACCGATGGTAAAAAGCCATCTGATACTCGGTCTCTCTAGAAAAGAGACCAGTCAAAAAATAAATAGAAGTATGTTTTTAGTATTTTGTTCATATAAATAAGCAGTGTCATATATGTTTATAATTCTAAAATAATAATGCAATTTATACATCCTCTCCAGAATATATAGCAGTGCTGGAGAAAAAGAAATAAACATAAAGAAAAAATTATATGTGATAGGGGGGACCCCCATAAATATGGTCTGGTGTTCGACACATGGACCTCCAAACCATACTTCTCTTCAATCAGCCACGAGCCCTGAGCCTATCTAAGACTGATTTCAGACAAGCCATCAACCTTTTGGTTCTATTCCCTATAAATATGGCAAACATAAATCCATGTAAAAAGAGTTAGTTAGTTAAAGAATCTCATCAAGAATGGGAAGCAGTAAATAATTTTGACCTCTCTGAGAATTGTTAAACCAATTTATGACATTCAATGAGTCCCTAAAGATTTGAATCAAAGTGATGTCGTTGTGTAGAAGCTAGCAAAAAAGAATTTTTAGGGTTTGAAGCTCCACAAAATTGTTTTTTCCTGAGCCAAGACCCACCGAAGTCGCAAAGGAAATATTTTTGTTTTTATGAATGACTATACCAGCCTCACACAGCCCCTGAGCAGCCACACCATCAAAATAGGCCCAAGGAATATCAGGAATAATAACCTCACACAACACATTTATGGGACGACCCGCCTATGAAGGGGAAGATGTATTCGAGAATATCACAACACATTCACCAGCCACCAAAGCATGGGAAGAGAAAAAGTCTTTAAAAATACATTTATTCCTCGAAATCTAGATGCCCCAAGAGATAATCAGTGGCAGACACCTATCTTCAAGGTCTTTGTAATGCTCCCACCAGTAATTCCAGGAATCATTATAGGTGTTACTCGTCCACAAAGAAGCCACATTACACAAAGATAGGGTATATTCCCAAACCTTCCTAGAGAAAGGGCAGTTAATGAATAAGTGATCTATAGATTCCTATGCTTTATTACATAGATAACACCACCTTGGGCCAATGAAAAATCTTTTTTGAAGGGTTTCCCAAGTTGGAACTTTTCAGCGCAGAACGTTCCATAAGAAAAGCTTGATTTTGGACAGAAATCTAATCTCCCAAAGGGCCTTATACCACCATTCCTTATTTCCAACTTCCATGGTCACCATAATATGATAATAACCAGCCTTGGGAGAGTAAAATCCAGATTTTGAGTGGACCCAAACAAGACTATTAGGAGAGTATTTTAATCGAACATGAGTATTTTCTAGCTCCTGTATGTAGCCTTGCCATTCCCCGACCCATTGTGGGTCCAGACCAATATCCTCTGCAAATTTATAGGCCTGAACCCAAATGTTGGTTCGACCAGGGTCATTGAGCTTAGGAAGTTTTCCGAAACCTTTCTAAAGAAGTGAATCCTTGAGACCAGCATAAAGGGAGTAGTTTCCATTGCAGCCAACCCAGGGATCCAGTCCAATTCTACACCGTTCCCCATTGCCAATATTCCATGCTAGACCATGGCCAACCAGATTGAAAAAATTAATGGATGCTTTCCAGATCTTTGAGACTCCCTTTATTTCTTTATCCGGTGTCCAAATCCAATCATACAAAGGGACTGGATCAATATATTTTCTCTTAACCACAGAGGTCCATAAATTATTTTCAGAAATAATCCTTTATATGGATTTTGCAGCCAGCTTAGATGCAAAGTATTTTATTTGTTTGATGCCCCATCCTCCCCATTCCTTGGGCTTTGCAATGGATTCCCAGGCCACCAACAGAATAACCTTTTTATCCTCCTTGCCCGACCAAAGGAACTTATTGCAAATATTTCTGATTTTGTTAAGTATACGTATATGACTCCAAGCCAGACTTATCCAGTAGACCGGAATGGAAAGTAATACCAATTTTATCAGAACCAGTCTCCTCGCTCTAGAGAGCCATTTGTGATTGCAAGAATTGATTCTTTTCTCAAATTTTGAGACAAGCCAATACCAGTCCTGTTTTCGGTACCCATCTGGTTTAAGTAGAAACCCTAAGTACTTAATTCTAGAATCCAACGACGCCTGTAGGAAGGGAAGAAGACCAAAATTCATAGTAGATCGACCTCCGAAATGCCTTCATGGTAAAGGGAATACTTTTGGTTGTCGAGGCCAGTAGCCTTCATAAATAGATCGGGGATGTCCTTTAAGGTTCCGATCTCAAATTTTTTGCCTTTGCTGCAGAGCATAATGTCATCCACAAAAAGGAGATGAGTAATTAAAATATTTGAAGCCACTTCGATACCCCCTGAGTCCCCTCTCGCCTGGTGTGGTGGATGAGTTGACTAAGGCCTTCCGTCGCCAAAAGAAAAAAAAAGTGGGGACAAAGGGAAACCATGTCTTATCCTCTTTGATTAGAAAAACATTGTGATGCTGCTCCATTAATAAGAACAAAAAAAGAAATATTAGTGATACAACTCATAATCTAATTAATAAAATCAATCTGGAACCCCAAATGGGTCAATAAAAGTCTTAGATAGAGCCAATTAATCCTGTCATATGCTTTAGAGAGGTCAATCTTGATAACCATACATTTTTTGCGAGATAATTTAATACTATGGAGGGTCTCCTGAGCCACCCCAATGGCTTCATGAATTTGTCTACCATCAAGGAATCCAAATTTTTCTTTTGATATAGAACCACAAAGGATAGGCTTTAGACGATAGGCAATTTTTTTGGAGATAATTTTATAGATACAATTACAAAGGGAGATATGATGGAAGTCATCGAAAGATGGAGCATCACATTTAAGAATGAGAACCATGAAGGTTGACTTGATGGCATCATGGATGTGGCCCTAAGATTGGGATTCCTCCACCACATTTTTAAAAGCATCCCCCATCATCTCAAAAGAGTGTTGAAATAATTCCACCGTCCAACCATCTGACCTAGGGATTTTGTCAATTTGCATAGATTTGATAATGTGTTGAATCTCCTTTTTTTCCATCGGGGCCAAGAGTGAGTTATTGCTTCCCTCATCTACATAGCGAGGGAAAAATTGTGCAACCTGAATGATTTCCCTGATATTGACCTCATTCTATGTAGAATAAAGGTTTTTAAAGTGATTTATTCCCATAGAATAAATTTATTTGAAATTATTCACCTTGATCCCCTTAGAGTTATCCATTTCCCACATGGTGTTGGATTTTTTCCACCCCTTAGCATAATTATGGAATAATTTTGTGTTTTCATCACCTGCCTTCAACCAAATGGCCCGGCTTCTCAAACCCCACAAATTTTCTCTATCCCTTAGAATTTTCTTCCTTCTCGATTCCGGCTCCTTGATCTTGTTCTAAGCATCTTCATCCGTGAAACCCCTCTCCCCATCATTATAAAACACACTCAAGGATTCATTGATGAGGTTAATTGAGGCAGAGTCTTTTTGGGCCTTTTGTTTTGCCCATAGAATGGTGGATTTTTTTTATGATTTTCAAGTTTTCAATAAGATCCTGAGCATGAAAGTATCCCTCCTCGACCAGAGTATGTCTCCAAATGTCAGCCACAAATTGATTGTAATCCTCCTCCTTGAGCCAGAAAGCATTAAACTTAAAGAGAGAAGGAGGCTTCCTGAAAGGTCCTCTGAGCTCTAAAAGAATAGGGGAGTAATCAGATATCCCCCTTGAACCAACCCATTTCCGGAAACTAATAGAACTATTGGCAAAGTCATCACTCAGAAGGAAACTGTCTAACCTATTAGCAATGTGGGCCTCACCCACCCTATTATTCCTCCAAGTGGGTGACATTTTGGTTAGCGTGGGATCAAACAAGGACCCATCCCGCAACCAATTCAGGAAAAAGCTAGCCAGAGGGTCAAAGCGAGCACAGGGGCCCCAGGATTCCGCATGATCCACGGAAAAATTTAAATCACACCCCCACAATAAACTGAGGGCTACTCATAAAATATTTCCCATTCAATAAATTCCAGAAGGAAACCCTCTCCACACAAGGGCCATATATGTTAATCACCGAGAAAATTGATCCCAGTTCCATAAAGAAAGCCTCTACACCGATCAGGGATTTTGAAGTCCAACAGTTGACCAAATTAATCGAGTTTTTCTTTAGACTTGTCATGGGCCCACCAGAGTGACCCCTCACATCTGAGGGAATAAAGGTCCAATTGGGGAGGAAGGAGGACAGGAAGAGGGAAATCTATGCCCCAGTAACCAAAGTCTCCTGGAGCCAGATGATATCTGGGTGATGCATATTAACAAGGCTTTTAAACACAAGTTTTTTGGGCTCACAGTCTAACCCCCTACAATTGAAAGAGAGCACAATAATTTTGAAATAGGTTATGGGGATTTTACCATTCTAAGCACCCCATTTAGGGATAATTGACTGTCATCCACAATTTCAATGATGGCCTTGAGTTGGGCTTTGGAAAGGTCAGACTTTGTACCCCTAATTTTTTTAACTTTCTCAACATTCAACGACTTCCCCAACCCCCTGAACAATTCCTTCTCTAAAAGTTTCTTTTCTCTTAGTCTCAGATTGTAGGGAACAATGTCAATTGAGAGGTTATGTACGGTTGTAATGATACTATCCATGGCCATAGAAAAACTACTAACACACATATATTGGGAAGATATAAGCCTTGAGGGACCAGGCTTATCCAAAAAAATGTACAGTAGATCAAAAGAGTTTAAAATAGGAGAGGATGGGCAAGGGTGTGTACTAGCTAAATCCGAAGCAGGATCAGTAGTGGGTGGCAGTGGCTGCTCCACCACCATGTCCTCCAATTCCATCTCAGCCACCACCTCCGATTCAATGTTGATATCCTCCATATGAGTTTCGGCCGACGAGATATGCACTGCCACAGTGGCAACCAGAGCCTGTTCCCCAGCCAAAAGATATCCCAGCTGTACTAAGGGCAACTCCTGTGGCCCGACACTTGATTCAAATGGTCACCCCAGTACCGTTACCTCCTGTCTGGACCTGTCATGGAGGGAGGATCCCTTCTTTTGCTTGCGACATTTTTTGAAGCCCAAAGGGAAATCTCTAGCCATATGGCCCAAATTAGGGCACCTATGATAGCGGAATGGAAGGTGTTCATAATCGATAGTCTGTTTGATAGCGTGCCCTCCCGCATTCAAAATAATATTCCCGATCAGGCCTTCCCTAGGAGCCATCTTAACTAAAATTATTGCAATTTTCCTTGTTTGATATTCCATGAAAGACATATCAGCATCCAAAAATGTCCCCAGGCTATTCCCAATAGCCTGAAAAACCTCCAATATTAAAAAATTCCTAGGTAGCACCGAAAATCAAACCCAAACCAGAATCTCATCCATCCTCTCCCTATTAGCATCAAAGAGAGGCGTCCATCACTTAAAGAGAATGGGCGCAATACCAAAATCCCATTGTCGGGCATAACCCATTCCAACGTTTCAATATTTTTGAATGTCACCATGAACCAACCTTTAGACAATGTAATGACCTCAGCCTCCCTATCAGGTGCCTTCACCCAACTTTTTTGAATCCAGTCCGATATGTAATCTACCGAGAAAAATTTCCCTATGGCCCTGCCCACCAGAATCAGTTCTGAAGCCGCTATAACACTATCGAACTGTAGGTCCATTCCGAAGATCAGGTTCGGGCATTTAGAGCTCTCCTTGATCGTCTTCCCTTTTTTCCTTTTGTTTCCCTTTTGTTCATCGATTTTCACTGAAAACTTCAAAGACCACGCACCCCCTCCTGATGATATTTCTTTAGATTGGCCTTCATCATTCCCTGAGTGGCGCAACCCGACCCCCAAAAATTCCCTGCCTTGATAGGTTATAGAGCCTTCCCGAGCATGAACCTCGTTGAAGCCCTCCCAAATGCCCGAGTTCTCATGCCTTTGGTGCCTACTCTCACTAACGTCGTGGCCTCCCTTAAAGTCCAGAAAGACCCTACTCAACCCTCCAAGTGAAAAGCTGCCAAAACCACCGCCTGAACCCCACTTCAACCTGTTGATGTCCGTTGACCCAAGTGGTTCTGAAACCCCAATACCCAAAGGAGGTTTTGACCCCAAAATGTGTTCTGCCATAGGAAGAATAACCAATGGGATAGAGCTGCAGGAGGTGCCACAAAATTTTTTTCCTTCTACATCTGCTCTGATAAGAATGTCCTCCAAACCCTGAGAGAGATAGTGCTCATAGGACAAATCTGAGCCCAAAAAAATAGGGATTACAGTTAGAGGTGTACTAGTAGAGGTAGAGGAGAAACCCGGACCCAGGGGTTTTTGAAAGGAACCAAAACTAGTTCGTTCCACCGACCGATGACGAGGAAGGGGAAAATCAACATTCTTAAGGGATGCAAATCCTGCCACTAGGTTTCACTTAGCTTTCTCCTCCCTACTCTTAGCTTCATATGACCAAGAGGGAAGGGATACTTTAGCCAGATTAGGGCTCATGGGTTCTATGCCCCAGACAGATAGTATGTCTTCAGCTTCAGGCTCCACATCAATGAATTCATTATCATTACCCATAGTTCCTAAAAACAACAGTAATACCAAAAAAACTCCACCCACAATCACTAGAAGCCCTGACGGGCTTAACCGACCCAACACGGAGTACCTAGGAGTCCAGACAAATCATGAAAATAGAGAGGTAACTAACAAAAACCTTCGACATAGATAAGGCCAGAAAATAATAACCCCCCAGGGTACCCCACAAAGTCCGGTCCGAGAATACCCAGAAAACCTGAGATCATCCACAGTCTAAACTGACTGAAAAAGATGCAATAAGCAGTTATAAATAGTAACAGGTCTTACCTCCACCGGGAAGAAACCATTTAAAACCAGGTAAAACCCAAAGAAAACCGAAACTTCAACTTGATAATGAGAAAAACAAAAATTACTGCTCAGAGCACATCACAATCCCAACTTCCCAAACCGTTGGATAAAAACTTTACCAGTGCAACAGAGGAATAGAATAGACCACCAGAAAAAAAAAATTGGTGAAAACATAGGCTATAACACCGCTCAGCAAACCACCAAGAAACCTCGCATTAAAACCACACTTCGCAGAAATAAAGGAGTAAACCCCCGTCACGTGGACGAGGGGGTTAATAAAGAAAACAGTAACTGGGAGACGCTCCAAGTGTAAACAGCCTCAGTGAAAATAGTTCCCCGACATGAGCTGGCCCACCTATCCGCCCACGGGTGTCCCACATGCCAAGTGCCATGAGTCTCGTGTTCAAAGCAGCATTCCAAGCACCAACCACAGGAGGGGTAATGCGACATAGTTTATGGTTCTGCCATTTTCAAGTTCAGAGTTGACCTCCCCTTATCATCATGCTCCAGATTTTCAAATATTTTGACCAGGGATGCATATCTTTTAAGCATTGGCCCTAAATTTGATGGAGAATATTTAAGCTTGAATTTAGAGCATGTATCAAAGTTTTGTGGCTTTACTGAGCTCCTTTGAGTCAAACAAGAAGATGTATTCATTAAGATTTTACATGATTCATTTCAAGGAAGGTGTAAAAGCTGGGTGGAAAGGTTACCTGCTAGATCTATTAAATAATTTTCAAATGTATGGCTTATTTTCTTGGAAACATGGATGGAGAAGACAGAGTTTGTGGTAGTCTCTCTTTCCATTCAGGAGTTCACATGATGAAACGATATGTGCTTTGATGTAGAAGTTGGTGATAACTTTTCTTCATCACTATCTTTTTATATAAAGTCATATAAAGGAAATCTTGAAAATAAGATTATATTTTTAGATGAATTTCCTCGTGAGCTTGAAAAATATATTGAAGATATTGAAGCTCAAATTCAATCTTATCATTTTCAATATCATATGCAGCCTTTTAAAAGTTTTTTCAGCCAAAACAAGCACAGGAGGTATTTTCTTTTGACATCAATATGGAGAAATTTTTTGTTTTAAAAAATAGATCTAATGACACATAACTCAAAACATATGATGACATGGAAAATAAGTGTGAAGTGTTAAACTAGGAGGATTTCTTTGCTCAATATATTGAAAATACTCATAAAAAAGATCATATCTTTATTAATCCGGTAGTAGACTATATGGAGAGTTTTTTCAGTTCGAGTTTTCTGCCATGTTTTCACTGTGAGAAACAGATCCATTGTCAGTTTCTATTATATTTTCCAGCTTCGATTTTGTCGGTGCATATTCAAGCAGTCCTTTTAATTCAACAGCTAGTTGAATGGATTCACTGGCATTTTTGTGTCATTTGCTTCAGCAACTTCTCAACAGTATAGGGTAGGTAGGTGTTTGTGAATAAGCTCAGTATTCCAAGCATCTTTTCAGCATGCACAGATTTAGTTTTCAACTTGGATTGTAGTATGGTTTGGTTGCAAATAGTTCAAAGTTGCAGAAGTAGATGATCTCTTCGACAGGTTTGAGCCCGAAGTGAAGGCCATAAGAACTTGGAGATGATATCATCAAGTTTCAGTTTTCAATTTTGAATAAGGAAACTCGAGCGCTTTGTTCTTTGCTACACCACAAGGGTGCAACATCCCCATTGGAGCCACTATGCAAGATAACCATTAGGTTTGCTTTTAAGCCAATAAGGATAGGTTAGTTAGGGTTTAATAGGGTCTTTAAGTTTTTATTTTTAAAATAATCACATGTATAAAGGTATTTCAGTCATTTTGAAAGGTTATTATGAGTTCTAGTGTGTGTCATCATAAATGGAAAATAAAAAAACTTCATGTCCCTCGAGCTTATCTAATCATCATTATGGATTTGACACTTTTTCCAACTTTTGTAACAGTTCCAGTTCAAACAGGTCAGGGTTTTCTACGGAAGTTCCTAACACTTCCGTAGAAAAGTTTCCATCCCCAACATAGATTTTTCTACAAAAGTATGTTTTTTTGTTAATGGTAGGGGAACAGTACATAAATCTGAAAAATGGTATGGTTAGACGTCATTGGGTCATGATTACTCGCTTTTTTTTATTTATTCATCATTTTCAAACTGCATGCACCACATAGATACTCATTCATTTTCCACATTTTTTTGTAGATTTGTTGTCACAAAACCCATAATCGTCTCCTTACGAGTTTCCTTTGCTAGTTATATCGTCGGTCTTGTTGTCTTCTGGTCTGTGTAGTTGTCTCAGGGTAAGCCCTGTTAGTGTCAAAATCTATTTTTTTGTCCTTAAAGTATTTTGTAGGTGTCAGGAAGCTGCTCACTACGTGTTGGAGCCATGGCAGCTTAGAGGAAGCAATATAAAGGAGGATATATCAAAGCAACTTGAATTTTATAATAAGGTTGCAGATGGATCTGGAAAGACATTAAAAGAACATTTCCTTTGCATTGAATGATGAAGCACATGTAAAAGAGAAAAAAATGGCTGCAAGCTTATAGGAGGAGGTTACAAGAACAAATCAGAACTTTAGAAACACAAATGGAAATGATTCAAGCTGCACTTTTGAAGAGGGGCTTCAAATTCATTTCTATAACTGATCATACTCCATGAGTATGGTAAGACCATAATTTTTTTCTTATATTAAGGCTAATAAAAAGGTTGAGTAATATACATGCTTATATATGATTTTAGAAGTTTTTTGGAGTCGAAAAAATATTGAAAATGAAAAATCTCTGAAACTAGGTACTTTCATAGCAACTCTCCATCTTAAAGGCAAAAATTTTCTATGAAACTTTTGCAGCTTTCCATGGAAGTAAAAAATAGTGTAAAATTCAGAAATATGAGGACTCAATACATGTATTTAACTTATAAACCTCAGAGGAGAACCTAAAACAGTAAAAAAAAATCAAATATTTTGCAGAAGGGTGATTTTGGACTTTGTTATTGAATTTTGCTACCAAACTGCCAATACTATGTCATTCCTGCGTAATGATGTTTTTGATCAGTTTTTTGGCATCATAAAACACAATCCTCGATGGAAAACATGTCATAAAATTATCCACATCATCAACCTTATGAATTCCTATTTTTGAGAAAGACAACTCAGTAGGTCAACTAAGTCGACCTCCACGTTATTTGCTACCGAATTTCTAGAAATGATTGTTTTAGTAGTCAAATTCAAGCTCACGTTTTGACCCAATGGAAAGGAATTTTGGAAATATGAAGGAGGTTTTTATTCTGCACAAGCTCATATATAAAATCCTCTCTCATTTTTTACACTTCTACCAGGTTTTGAAAATGCGCACTTATCTTTGAGGCCTCTTTTACAGAATATTTCCTAGACAGATTTGTGTAGAAATTTTGAAATTCGACTTGGTGGAGGTCCAACTCAGCAAGTTCAGAATCCACGTGGCATGATGGCACATGAGTAGTCCGTCACATTCATAAAATCAGTTGGTTTCATTCGATAAGGGTTATTAAAATAATTTTTTGAGCTATTTAACGATAGAAGAGTCCTTTTTGTATTCAAACTATTTTGAAACTGAAATATCCCTACAGAGACTCCATTTTTTTGTAAATGAATTAGGATCAAGAATGTTTGATTTGAATCGAGTCTAGACCAGGTGGAAGACTATGGTAAAGAGGCCTCACTCTATAAAGGAGGTATTTTTTCACTTTGAAGGGGTTGATGAATGTGAAAAGAGAGTTACAATGTAAATTTTCTTTGTGAGCTAATATACAGTTTGCAGCAGATTGTCTTCAAACCTAAGATTCCCATTGGATGATGTTGGACATTGGAAAAAAAAATTCTCCTCGTGTGCTTCGTGACATGGACTGACTGTCTCTTCTAGATCCTTATCTCTAGTGATGCGATCATTTACTAATACCTACGGTTTTTGGTTTAATGGTAATCATGATTCCCAACATTTCGTATCCGAGTTGTTTCGGCTTCAAGGGGACACCTTTGCTGCTGAGGGGTTTTTTCTTTGGCCAGTGGTAGACACTGTTTAGTGGGAGATCTGTGAGATTGATTCTTGCAGTGAAAGAAGATGGCGAGCAGTGGAAAGACAAAGATCGAGAAATTTAATGGTCAGAGTTTTGAGTTGTTGAAGCTCAAGGTGGAGGATCTGCTGGTGAATAAATATCAGTTGATTATGGTAGATCCGAGTATTAAACTAATGGAAATGTCAAATGAAGAATGGGTGAAGTTGGATTGGAAGGAAAAGAGCACAATATGGTTGTGTATCTTAGATTTGATATTGTTGAATGTATCCGGGGAAGCTACGACGAAGACTTTATGGGCCAAGTTAGGGACTTTTTACCAATCTAAGTCTCTAATGAATAAATTTTTCCCATGGAAAAATTTGTATAACCTGAGGAAGAAGGATGGAGACTCGGTGACAGAGAATTTGAACGCCTTCAATACTGTGGTAAGTCAGTTTTCATTTGTTGATATTAAAATCTCAGATTAAGATAAGTGCATCAGTTTGTTGTGTTCTCTACCAAATTCGCGGGACAGTTTGGTTATTGTAATAGGTAGCAATACAACTACCTAGAATTTTGATGAAATTATCTCAGCCTTGACATCAGAGGAAATGATACGGAGAAATATGGAGGGCCAAAATGTAGATGCCTTATCTGTACGAGGAAGCTCCTAGAAAAGAAACAAAAATATTTTTTTGAGTGGGAGATCTAAATCTCCAGGAAAGCATGTAAAGGTGTGCTGGAATTGCAGAAAGGAAGGTAGCTGAAAAATGGATTGTAGATCTAAACCTCTTAAGAAAGAAAAGGGATCTGATGATGCTCCTTCTACAGAGGCAAAAATCACCTCAAATGAAGGTCGGGATGTGTATTTAGCTTCTTCTTCAAATACACATGTAGATCATGAGCCATGGTTGATTGACTCAGGTGCATCCTTTCACTTCACTCCCCATAGGGAGTCGTTCTACGAGTATTAGAAGTACGATGGTGGTGATGTCTTCTTCGGAGATGATAGGAAGGCCAGAATAATCGGACATGGAAAATTCAAGCTGAAGCTACAAGGTGGAAGGATTAAAACACTTCCTGGTGTTTTTCATATTCTTGCATTGGCTAGAAATCTTATTCCTATAAGCAATATGGATGATACAGGTGTACAAACAATATTCGAGAAAGATACCTACAAGATGGTTTGGGGATCACTGGTATTAATGCAGAAAGTTTGGATTGGAAATATGTACAAGCTTTAGGGTAGCATTGTTATTGATGGGTGCAATAGTTTTGTGGTTCTTGAAAGTGGAGCGGAAATCCTAGCGGTCTCTCGAGAAAAGACCATGCTATGGCATCAAAGGCTTTGACATATTGGAGAGAAGGGCTTTCAAATACTGCATGGTAATGCTATGGTAGAAGTTATTTCTAATTGGTCTCTAGATTTTGATTTTTTTGAACATTATCTATATGGGAAGCAGAATCAGGTGAGTTTTCCTTCTGGTGGTAAGAGGGCGAACAAGATATTAGAGCTTGTGCAAAATGATATGTTTGGACCTCTGTCAGTTCCATCACTAGGAAAGTCTGTGTATTATGTTTCATTCATAGATGACTTCTCAAGGAATACATGGATATATTTCTCAAGGAAGAAATCTGAAGTCATTGACAGATTTAAATAATTTAAGGCTCTGGTAGAAAACCAGACAGAGAAGAATATAAAGGTGTTGAGGACAGATAATGGTGGATATTTATGCAAGACGGAATTTCAAGAGTTTTGTAAGAAGTGTGGTATATCATGGTAGAAGAGTACTCCATACACACCTTAGAAAAATGGAGTTGTAGAAAGAATTAACATAACACTAATGGAAAAATCAAGAATCATGCTTAGTGGTACTGAGTTAGGACAGGTATTCTGGGCAGAGGCAGTGGAGACTGCATGTTACGTATTTAACAGATCACCTTCATCAGTGTTGGAGGATAAGACTCAACATGACGTATGGACTAGTAAGAAACCTGTTGAGTCTCAAAAGTGTTTTCCATATTCATACATACTTCCATTATGTCATAACCATTCAACTCTCATTTCATAGCCATCTGACCTAAAACCCTACATCAAGTAACAATTTTCATAAATATATGGGTTAGGATCCTTGTCTTCCAAAGTTATTTATTTTATGTATTTAAAGTGAATTTATGATTAGAAACTAGAAAATTAACATATTTTCATATATCTATATATGTGTTATGAGTTTTGTGACATGTGTAGGTCAAAAGGAAGCTTCTAAAAGACCTTTATGTGGCCTCCCAAAACCAAATTCGAATTTGAGTGGAGAAGATCATGGGATCATGAGGACATGTGTCTCATTTCCTTTTTGTATTGAAACTCTAAGAAGATATGTGTCTCATTTCTTATTTGTATTGAAACTCTAATAATATATGTGTCTTATCATTTCCTATTTGATTGTAACTCTAGAGATAGAGGGAGAGATTCATGGACTCTCATTAATGATATAACTTCTCATATTTTTGTATAAATAGGGGAAGCTTTCTCCTATCAAAGGTAGTGAAAAATAGGAGAAGAAGAGAAAGGATTAGAGATTGTTTTGTAACAAAGCTTAAGATGGAATGGGATGTAGATTTGTGAGTTTATCAATAAAGAAGTTCTTTGATGTTGTTTTGATCACAGCTTCAAGGAGCTAAGGATCACACCGAATTGGTAGCAGAGGGCCCCTGCTATTTGAGGCGGTTTTACATGTTTTCTAGATAAGTCATTTTCAATTATGTTTTTTCATATTTCCTTACTTAGATTGCTTTCTGAAATCATAGTTTTTAGCATTATTTTTCATGTCATTTGCTTAGATAAAGGATCCTCATGATATTGCAGTTAGTCTCTTTCTCAAGCTCTTCAAATACATCTCTATTAAATGAATGGGATTCAATTGTGATATTCTGAGTTATTAGCATTTCATTTTCTGTTATTTAGTTAAAAAGAAGATCCTCATTATACTGCAGTTAGTCTCTTTCACAAGCTTTTCCAATAAAACTCTAATTCACGAATGAGACTAAGTTGTAATATTTTGAGTTATTGATTGTTTTGCTTCATAGAAGATCCTTATCACATTATGATTAATCTCTTTCAAAAAGCTCTTCCTATAAACCTCTAACTCATGAATGAGATTTTTTTGTAATGTTATAAGTTGTTTCAGCATTTCCTTTTATGTTTTAGGAGATCCTCATTGCATTAGAATTAATCTTTTTCACAAGCTCTTCCAACAAATCTCTAACTAAATGAATCAGATTAAGTTGTAGTGTTTTGAGTTACTTTTCATTTCATGAATGTTCATTTAGAAGTTGTAATATCCATGGATTAGGACTCTCTGTTTTCATAATTTTCTAATTAGGAACAGAACTTGCAAATAAATTCTGTTTTAATTCATTTATTAACATTTCATTTTCTCCCTTTTGACATAGATCTAACTTCATATTTTTAGCATAGAGTAGCATACTAAGCATCAAACATAAAAACCCCAAAACATGAATAAAACACTAAAAACAATGAAGTAAGAAAAATGGATACTTAGGCACATATAGTGCATCACACTTCATCAGTTTATTAGCCCTGGTCGATAATTTATGTTAGCAATTTAGGACACTAAATTGACTAAACAAAACCCTCTCTTTCACATATGGGGGTATTTGGATGTGATGCATATGTACATTTTCCAAAGGAGAAAAGGACCAAGTTGTATAATAAATCTTAAAGGTGCATCTTTATTGGGTATAAGGTTGGTTTATAAGGTTATGAGCTTTGTAACCCAGAAACAAGGAAGGTTGTGTACAGTCAATATGTGGTGTTTAGATAGGGGAAATATGTTATTAAAAATGATTTCCTACCAAAGGAACCTGATAAGATATAATTTGAGCTAAAGGAGGACGAATCAGAATCTACAACAGAAGAATATTCAGAAGAGGAAGAGCCACAAACTCCAACTATGAGAATATACGTTTGGGAAAGAATGCAGCGAGAAAGGTATATTCCATCTACTTTTTGTTCAATTTTTTCTTTAAATATCACTGATGAAGATCCCAGAACTGTCATGGAGGAAGTGGATTCAGAGGATGGAAAACTCTGGAAGGAGGCCATGGTTGATGAAATGGCATCCTTGCACAAAAATGAGGCATGGGATCTAGTGGAGTTGCTGGCTAGAAGGAAGCCCATCGGGAGAAAATGGGTGTTTAAGAAGAAGATGAATGTAGAAGTGTTGGCGAAAAAGGGTGACTTCTGGGAAAGACCCAGTGTAATATTCCTAATTATCTTTTAGCTAATTAGAATATTAATTTTTGTTTTTGTCAACAAGATAGATGAATAAGAGGGTAGAGGGAGCCATAAATCCCTTTAGTAGGAATAAAACCACTTCTTAATGTGAATGTGGATCAATGCATCTAGATAGGGTCAAGATGAATAAAACACTTCTTGGTGTGAATGTGGGCCAGTGCATGTGGATGGGATCAATTTGATGAAATCAACAGTGTAGCCATGGAGGTAGTCGAGACAATGAAGGACAATGTAGTCATAATGGAGGTTAGTGGCCATGTTTATATCATAATTATTGTGTGGGGCCAAGAGGGTGAGGGTCACAAGCATATGAGGAAGGGGATGGAAGCCATAGAAAGCATTCTGAATATTGTTTATGAATTATCTTTTATGAATTTATGCACACTTAAGCTCTTTAGCTAAGTCTGTTGTGTTGTTTAGCACATGGGTATTTTCAAGTGGAAATCCCACCCTTATCCTTGGGGGACTTTGAGTGCCCACTCAAGAAAGGTTCTTGAGGTGCATTTCATCATCAAGCATCGGACCAATCTTCAACCCCTATCAGAAGTGGAGTCTCCTTCAAGAATTTCACAATCCAGGAGGGCAGATCTATGGGAGGAGAAATAACCCAAGTTTCTTAGCTTGCCATCTAGTGAGGGGAGTAGCCCTTCATCCGAGAAGTTGATTGGGAGGAGTAAAAATAGATTCCTCATCAGTTCAGCCACCTCCCAACAATCTACCAACTGTCGTGCGTAAATCATCCCTAGGGCTGCATTTTCAGTTATTGTCATTTTCGGAAACCCTTTTTGGGTTATCTTGGAAAAGTGCTAGATATCTCAAATCTCTGATCTCGGCTATTTTTTAGCACCCAATCAGAATATCTACACATTCCTAGTTTCCAGCAGCTGTATTTTCTAGCAGGCCTACGTAGTGGCAACATTCCAACAGTTGTTGCAGCAGCAACATATCATGTGCTGAGGTTTAGGGCCATTTAAGGATTTTATGTCTATCTTGAGTGTATTTTATTCAAGCACAGTGTACTTCATCTATGCTATTGAATGTAATAAAATGACTCAGTTGATCTTCTCATATTTTTGATGTAATTATGTTTACTGCAATTTCCAGTTTATTTTTCAATATTCCTATTTATTCTATTTTGGGATGTTACAGTGGTATCAGAGCATAATCTTGGCTCAACCTGCAGGGAATTTACATCTATGACATCTGAAGAAGAATGTATTACAAATTAGGAGAAGTATTAAATTAATAGAGGTCACAAATTTGATTATACAACCAACAAGGAAGACCACATCTCAGAAGAAATAGAAGACAGAGGTAGGTCTCCAATGTCGGGAGAAATGTATGAGAAAGAGTTTCCAAAACTTCTTCTCCAATTTATGCAGGATCTCGCTAGAGAGATTAAGTAGATGAGAGTGGAGAGACAAAGGGGAACCCCAAGAGGGTTGAAAAATGGAGAAATTTCTAGTACTTAAGATCATTGGTGTGAGCAACCGACAGTGCAACAAGCTTCACAACACTCCACTATGCCTACCTTCCTAGCAGTAGGAAATGGGGTTGGAGGACCACAAGAGAAGGAGGATCTCAGTGATTATTTTCTGGAATATGAATCTTAGTCTCAAATATTCAAAGAACATTTGAACTTCCAATAGTTCTACTAGATCAAAGATAACAGAAGACCCCGTAACAATAATAGAGGTGGAGGGTACATGTAGAACAATGATCTGCATCGTGCTATGGGTAGATTCTTTCTTCCTGATTTTTATGGGTCATCCAAGTGCACGTGAAAATCTTGGGTGGAAAATTTAGACATTTATTTCCAGCTAAACCAAGTATCAGAGACTGGAGCTATTAAGATAGCAGTGCTACACCTTGAAGTTGAAGCACATGAATTGTGGTTCCATGGACTGTCTACATTGGGACATCAAATTGTGACTACATATGCATAGTTCACCCAAATATTGGTAGAGAGTTTGGCCGAAGAGATACTGAGGCACACTTTCTTGAGCTAGCTAAGCTCAAGCAGTTGGGAAACCCGAATACTTAAATCTCTGAGTTCCTGAAACTTTCTGTCATGGTGCCAGATCTGTCCGTAGCTAGGAGGGTATACATGTTCATTCATGGACTAGTGGAACCTTTTCATGGGTTAGTTAATTCTACTAGATTAGCTACGCTCTAAGATGCCATTGAGCGGGCTAGGGACTTACAAGATGCTTTGCCAAGGGAAAGAGCCACATTCTAGAAAAACCCCACATTCCAGTCAAAGAGGAAAGATATGAATATCCCACTCCCAAAAGGGAACCAAAGCAAAGGACCTCTTAGTGATGATATTCAAAGAGATTTGAGGAGGAGGAAGCGTTGCATCATTTGCCAAGAACCATGGGAACTAGGGCATCGATGTGTTGCTGGAAGGGGACACCAACACTATGGCACCAAGAGAGGATCCACCACCACCAAGAGGTGGAAATGGATCATTTTATCCAACTGGAGGGGCCCTTGTAGCTTTGTGGGGATTTCCAAAGTATCTGAAATTGAGAGTCTGAGGCATAGTTCAGGGGAAGAGGGTGTCAGTATTGATATAAAATGTGGCTACCCACAATTTTATTGATACCCAACCAGTGGACATGAGAGGCATACCCATAGATGATTTTCAAGGATTCTTAGTTTTGGTTCTAGGAGCTAGAACCATGCAGTGTGTGAATTATTTTTTGGCATTATATGTGACTTTGGGGACATACACATTGACATATCACTTATTTGTGGTCGATATTTCTAACACCAATGTGATATTGGGTGTACAGTTGTTGATCACACTGGGAAAGGTCATCACCGTTTGGGAGATCTTGGCGATGGAATGGACAAATAAGAAGAGCGGTAAGCACTAAATGATCAGGGGCATGCACACCAATCCACCTCAGGTAGTCTCAACACATAGGATGGAGGATGATTTGCGCAGAGGAGACATATAATGGGCAGTAGAACTACGTATGTCAGAGGCAGGAGGCAAGGAAAAATCAGTCCACTCTAATGTGTAGTCTATTCTAGACTGCTATTCTATAGTATTTTGGGACATTCCATTGAGGAGGCCACTAGATCGAGGGTTTGAACAGACCATTGAGTTGGAGCGAGGGATCCAAGTAGTAATCACCACACCCTATAAGCACCCCAAATCTTACAGGGATGAGATTGAGAGAGATATTCAGGATCTCTTGGCTTTAGGACATATCCGACCCAACACCAGTCCTTTTACTTCTTCTATAGCCTTGGTGAAGAAGAAGGATGGTAACTTAAGGATGTGCAATGACTATAAAGCCTTGAATAAGAAGACAATTAGGAATAGTTACCTGATTCCCAGGATGGATGAGTTGAGGGGATTGAATTTATTTTCAAAGATTGATTTGAGGGCGGGGTACCATCAGATTAAGGTAAGGGATAAGAATATCCCTATGATTGCATTTCGATGCCATTATGGCCACCTTGAGTTCTTGGTGATGCCCTTTGGGCTGACCAATGCTCTGACTACATTTCAATTTTGTATGAACCACATATTTCGTGGTCAGTTGATGAAATTTGTGTTAATTTTCTTTGACAACATTCTCATCTACAACCGCACATGGGAAGAGCACCTGCATCACCTTGAGGCAGTATTATGCATTCTTCAAGAGAAACATTTCTATGCCAATCTCTCCAAATCTGAGTTTGGGCTCACAAAGATGCTTTATTTCAGGCACATCATTGGAGTGGATGAAGTAAGGTTCCATGAGGATAAGATCTGTGCTATTCAGGATTGGCCAGAGCCAAAGAATGTAATAGAACTTTGGGGGTTTGTAGGGATATGCATCTACTACCGAAAGTATGTCAAAGGGAAGAGAAAATGTGTTAGTTAATGCCTTATCACTGAGACCAGCAGCGTTGTCCTTGATGAGTATGGATCTAGATTGGAAGGCCCAACTATTGGTGGAGTATTCCAAAGACCACTTCACATGTGAGATACTAGATGGGCAGGTTAACGATGAGAAATATAGAGCAATGGATGAGGTCATCTTCTACCATGACAAGATCTTTTTGACTAGAGATTCTAAGCTCAAGGAGAAGATTTTGCATGCAGCACATGATTCACCACTCTCAGGCCACAAAGTTTTCACAAAGACATATCGGGCCATCAGAGAGAGATTCTCATGGAAGGGTCTCAAGGAGGATGTGCTCCAACATATAAAGGAGTGTGTAGTTTTCCAGAGGAATAAAGGAGAGAACAACCATCCTGCACGGTTGTTACAACCACCTCCTATTCCGGATAGGATTGAAGGATTTACAAAGGTGACACAATAGGAGACTATTTCTTATGTGTCAAAATATCCTAACATCCCCCCTTAAGAACAACTTGGGATAAGATTGAAATATTTACAAAGGTGACACAATAGGAGAAGGAACAAGGCATTAGAGCCTATCCCCCCTTAATGATAACTTTCTTGAACTCTAAGCATAGATCAAATTTTGGTAAACTTTGCTTCTGTGAGAGCCTTTGTAAAGATATTAGCAACTTGATCATTGGTTGAACAATACTTCACTTCAAGAACACGATCATGAATGAGCTTTATGATGAAGTGTATGTGTAGCTTAATGTGTTTCATGCATTGATACTCAACTAGATCTTTGCATAGTTGAATGTCACTCTGATTATCACACCAAAGTGTAGTTGGATGCTGCTGATGAAGACCAAATTCGGACAGGATTTGATGAAGCCATAGGGCTTCCTTGTTGGCTTCAACTGCACCACAATACTCTGCTTCTGCTGAAGAAAGAGAGATGGCACTTTTTTTTTGGAAGGACCATGTAATAGGTCCTGAACCAAGAGTGAATACATAAACTGCAGTAGACTTTTGATCATCAGGGTCACTAGCCCAATCAGAATCAGTGAAACCAATCAACAATGGAGATGCTCCTGCATTGTAATGAATCTCGAACTGAACTATACCTCGAATATATCAAAGTATTCTTTTACTTTCTTTCCAGTGACTTTCATGAGTTTTGTGCATAAATCGAGCAACAAGACCAACAACAAAGGAAAGGTTAGGATGAGTATGGGTTATATATAGAATTTTACCAACAAGTTGATGGTATAAGGTTGCATCAACTTCAAGGGAAGTACAAGTGATTGAAATATTGACTCTAGAATGAAAGGGAGAAGGGGCTCGCTTATAGTCTTCCATGTGAAAGTGGCGTAGAATATCACAGGCATACTTGGACTAATAAAGGGTAATACATTTTTTGGATTGCAAGACTTGAAGTCCAAGGGAATAATGAAAGTGCCCTAAGTCTATCATTTCAAACTTATTTTTTAGGCTAGACTTCACATGGTTTATATGGTTGGGATCACTACCAGTAAGGATAAGATCATAAACATAAATAACAAGGATGATTAAGGACTTACCCACTTTCTTGGTGTAGACAATGTTATCATAATGACATCTATAAAAGCCATTATCTAAGAGAAGGCTATCCATTTTTGGCATAACAAGCCCAAGGAGCTTGTTTGATACCATAGAGAGACTTCCTAAGGTGACAAACAAGGCTAGGGTAATTTTGGATAAATCTAGGGGGTTGTTCCATGTATATTTCTTCATGAAAATCCCCATGTAAGAAGGTGGATTTAACATCCATATTATGGACTTCCCATTTAAAGGAGGCATTAAGGGAAAGAACAAGGCATATAGAATTAATTTTGGCAACAGGGGAGAAGGTTTCAGTATAGTCAATGCCTTCAACTTAAAAAAATACTTTAGCAATAATATGATCTTTATGTTTATCCACTTTTCCATCTGTTCCAAACTTTGTTTTGTAAACCAATTTGCATCTCACAAGTTTTATGCCCTTTGGAAGAGGAACAAGATCCTAATATCGTTTGCCAATAAGGAATGATATTCTTCAGTCATAGCTGCATCCCAATCTGGATGACCTAAATCTTCTTCAAAGGTGTATGGATCAGTATTTTATGGAACTTTAGCCAATAAGGAGGAGGCTCTTTCAAGCTGAGAACGTGTACAACATTGATCTGTAGGGTCACCTCCAAGAGAACTTGTTGCATCCCGAGTAGAGCGAACCCATCTTGGAAGTTGTGGAGCTAAAGGAATACCTTGAGGACGTGGAGGAGGATTTTCATCCTCACTGTCATCATCCGAACTAGAAGGAATATTGTCAAAAATAGAAGACATAGAGAGAGGTAGTGCATATGCCGAATCAGGCTCGCAGCCAAAGGTGGCACACCCGCCGAATTGGGCTCACAAGATGATATATTTTCATCAAATTTCACATCTCTTCCAATGATTACATTTTTGGATTTTGGTCGAAGAAGTCTATATCCTTTGAAATCTTCAGAATATCCAACAAAAAATCATTTTCCAATCTTAGGTTCTAAGGCTTTATGTTTTTCATCTAGAATATGGGTCCAAGCTTCACTTCCAAAAACACGAAAGTGGCTTACATCTGGTTTGATTGAGCACCAGGCTTCTTCTGGAGTTATATTCCTTAAAAACTTAGTAGGAGTGTGATTTAATATGTAATTTGCACAGTTAATTTATTTTGCCCAAAAATTAAGACTAAGTCCTTTAGATTGAAGCATACAATTAGCCATTTCTTTTAAAGTGCGATTCTTCCTTTCAGCTACACCATGTTTTGTAGAGTATACGAAACAATATGTTGCAATTGAATACCATGCTGAGTGCAAAAGTGGATAAATTTGTTGTTAACACATTCTCCTCCATTTTCAGATCTTAACTTAAGAATGTGATGTCCAAATTGTTTCTCAACAAAGGCCTTAAAGGCCAAGAACATATTTAAAACTTCACTCTTGATTTTTAAGAAGCATAACCAAGTACATCTGGAAAAATGATCAGTGAAAGTTATGAATTACTTGTAGCCAGAGAAAGAAACACCTATAAGTGGACCACATGAATCATTGTGCACAAGCTGCAAAGGGGCTGAAGCCTGCTAAGAGGCATGTTTGTTAAAACTATCCTGATGATTTTTTTCGAGTACACATCCGAAAAAAACACCATCTCAACAAGATACCATAGGAAGACCTGTCACCATATTTTATTTACATAGAGTTTGAAGAGAGTGATAGTTTAAGTGACTAAATCGCTCATGCCAAAGTTTGCTCACTTCATCATTATGAGAAACAAAAATAGAGGGAAGACATGATGACCCAAAGTTGTCAAAATTATACAACCTTGTGGAATCATCGGCAACGCCAATAGCTAAAATATTTCTAGGATCTTTGAGGTCCTTAATTACAACATCATGGGGTGAGAATTCTACTGTTTTCCCTTCACCTGAATGAGTTATCTGATAAATAGATAGAAGGTTGCAGGGCAAGGTAGGAACACATAATACATAATTAACTGACCATTATCTATATGAATGGTTCCAGACCCTATAACACTAAGAGATATATCATCAGGAACATAAATATTTTTGGTGTTACAATCATTTAAAGAGGAAAACATGGCTTTATTTTTGGCTGTGTGATAAAAGGCTCCAGAATAAATGAGCCACTCATGAGAATGAGAAGAAGAAGATACATTAAATGCATAACCATATCTTGATGCTTGAAAACCACAAGCAGAAAGTTCCATTCCTGAAGATGAAGTTGAAGAGTTCTACAAATTGATGTTGTGTCTCTTCATTGCTGCTTCTAAGGCTTCCATCTTCTTAAAAACATTTGACTCTACATGGCCATCACGATTAGAAAATTTGAAATGTCTATCTGTCTTCTTCCCTTTGTTTTTATTTTCCTTATCAGTTTGTTGAGTTTTTTTTTTCATTTTGTGGCTAAAATTGCTTAAGACCCTTGTTTGGTTTAGGACCATTCTTTTTAGGATGCTGCATCTTGGGATTATTTTGATATGGTTGTTTTTCGGCTGCTAAGGCTTTCTTAGAAGAGTTTCCAATATTAATAATACCAAGGTGTAAGAGTTTTTCTTGTTCTCTTGTCAAAGAATTGCAAAAAACAACAAAAGAGGGGGAGTTGTAGTCTGTTCCTTGAGAAATGAGGGCTTCTCTAGTGGAATGGAAGGTGGAAACAAATAAAAATTATGTAGGGCCAAGCTCAGAAAGAATGGAATATATAAGGCTACCATATTCCTTTTTGACCTTACAACCTTCTAAAAGAAGTCTACGGTTCTTGAATTTGGACAAAAACTCTTCAATAAAGGATAAATTATTGGGGTCCAAAGTAAGCAACTCATTTTCAAGATGGTGGGCTCTGATTTCATTGTGTGCCAAAAACATTATTTACCTTTTTCATAGCTTCACTAGGGGAGTCAATTTCTTGGATATGAAATCTAAGATCTTGAGCAATGGAAATTCCTATCAACCCTTGTGCTTGATCTTGTTTATTTTCCCATTTAGCGGCTTTATCTCCATTGGTAGGTTTAGTTTTTGTCCCGTGGCTATTCGATAAAGCCCTTTACTTCTAAGTAAGTCTACCATGTAGGATAGCCATTGGAAATAATTGGTGCTGTTAAGAATAACTAGGCATGCAATTTCCATTTTTTTTCTTTTAAAATTAATCTGAAAAGGCTAAAACCAAATGCTCCAATGGAAATATCTCGAAACATTAGGCCGGTTTAAAAAAACAGCTCTGAAAATGGCTTCTGGATGAAGAAGTGCCTTTTTGAAAAAACGTTGTAGTAGATGCCGAATAGTTACGTGATAGGTTGAAATTTGATGATGAAGTTGTACTTACAAAAAAAAAAATCCCCCCTTTTCCAAACTTAATACAATAAGATCACTTAAAAAAAACTAATTTATGTGACCCACTTTTATAAATAAGTGAGAGTCACTTTTACAATGTGACTTTTATATGTTATTTTTAAATAAAACCCCATTTTTTAAAACCCAACAACTTGCCAATTTTTTTTAAAGAAAAAGTAGCTTAACGAAAAGTTTTTTAGAAAAAGAAGCTTGACAAAGAGACTTGAATCCAAGACCTCTATTCTCATAAAGTAACTTTACACCACGTGAGCTAGTAAAAGGATTCTGTAATTGTTTGAAAGGAGGTAGGGTTTTTTTTTTCTCTTTGATGTGCGTGCGTTTTCCTCCAAAAAAAAAACGCAATCTGTGCAAACAAAAAAATACAAGATTTACGGTAGAATATTAGATTTTCGGTTAGTCCTACTGGAAACTATCTATTTTTCTCACTATTTCTGATTTTCCGAGATCGCACAAAGTCGTAGGGAAAGAGCATACATAGTAGAAAAATCTTGTCTTCCTGTTTCCGATTTGCCAAGATTACACACAACACAGAGAAAAGAGCATACACAGATAAGAGAGTGTAGATCTGGCAATAAAAAAAACTATAAACTGAAATAAACAAAAATATTAATAAATATCACTATAAAAAAAAAGTATATCTCCAGATCTAAAATTAAATAACTTGGTCAACTAGAAATTTTTTCGAATGAAACGAAAGGGGTTCCTCACTGTAACAGACACTCCAGACACGAAATAGTAGTTCTCTTGGCCTGAAAGTGGTAAGAAACAATAGATCTGGAAAACAGAAGTTGCATGGAGTCAAACCAGCTTCATATTTGGATCAACAATGGATGCGGCCCTCAAAATAGTTCTGATACCATATATGAATTTATAGGGTAAGTTCCTTAGATCAAACACCAAAGGTCATCTCTCACAAACATATCACAAATCAATACACCAGTATTTGATGTGGTTAAAACTCTCAAAGAGGGAAACAGTCCACAACTTGAGTCAACACGGCCACTTCAGGAAATTGTTTCATATAAAGAAAGAAAAATTACATAAGATTCTCTCATACACAGTTACCAGCAAATGACACTCCATGCTCTTTAAATAGAGATCATGGACCAATCGGGTGTTAAGCCACGAATCAAGTGTCGGTAATACTGAGGAGAGAATGAACCATCAGATCAATACATATTGTGACCATCGGATTATAAGTTACAAATGTACATAGTAGAAAAACACACTTTACCTAACTCTACAGTAGACCAGGTTATAATTAACTATTTCCTATGTGTCAAAATATCCTAACAAGCTGGTCACAAAATATTCTTCTTGCTTTCCAAATTGGATTGCATATTTCTTTATATATATATATATATATATATATATATATATATATATATATATAATAAAAATAAAAAATAAATTGTATAACCATGAAAACCAACATTGTTGGCATATTTATACAAAAAATCTAAGTTGAAAACCAAGATTTCTTGGCAGCCTAGGTTTTCTTTTAAAATTCCCTTTTCTTGTCCCATTTCTTTTTATTCCTCTTTTGAAAAATAAGACAACTACAAAATTTTCAATAATCTACAACTCTCATGAAATTCTGCAACTGACTTGACAAATTACATCCAAAGAAAATGAAGATCATGGCCAAGGCAACTTGAATAAAGATCAATGCTAAAGCAACCTGACAACCTACAAAAGAACAAATGCACAAATTAGTAAGGCGGGATAAAAGGTATGTATATATTATTTAAATAATAAAAGGAAAAAACATTGATTTATGAAATAAATAGATGAATGACCATTTCTACCCCCATTTCACATAATAATTACCCTCGTCATGACATGAATTTGGTTCTCATGAAATATATATATGTCTTGTCAAAAGGGTATGAAACCATTATGAAAACCTTGTTATTGTTTGAATTCACTCCACTTCCTCTGTATTTCATCCTATTTCCTTCACATATCATCACATTCTCCTTGCATCATATCTCATTTTACTCGGCCCTGTTTCATTGCCGAAAACACTTTATCTGTTACCCAAATTTCATCTCTCTGGCCTACTAGATAACAAAATTTACTCCATAACCCTGTCAAAAGGGGAAATTAGGGACTGAGACTTCTTCAACATGAGATTTATTTTGTGTTAGGAACTAAATGGAGCTAAATTTATTGAAGCATACCCGCAGCTGAAGCAACAGATGCAGTAAGAAATATGGTTGTAATTCTTTGAAAAGTTTGATGGGGATGATAAATAGGTCTTGCTCAGGCCTATGATGGTATAGAAGTAGAAATTGGGGATACCAAATTGGTTTTGACAGATTCATTCATTGCAAAAGCTACTGGATTTCCGAGAAATAGGGAAAGTTTGTTTAAGAACCGAAAAATCAAATAAAAAGAGAGGGAGGTCTTCCATAAAAACCCAGGTATGGATATCTCTGTCTTTAAGAAAGGAATTCCAGTCACAAACTTAAATACTAAATGGGAAATTTTGTTATTAATCATTCAAAAGTTCATAACCTATGAGGGTAGGTTTGGAAATATGTTCTTTTACCATGCTCTCTTAATGATGATTTTTCTTGATGGCGATGAAATCAATTTTCCATACTTCTTGCTCTGTAGTTTAAGAAAAATGGTTGCTAACATCCCAAGAAAAATACAGTTCATTGACAATGCTCTACATCATCATAGGTTAGTGAAAAATTTAATTGAAGCTAATTTGAAAAGTAAAGGGGATAACTGGGAATATTTTATGATACGAAATCATTTCAAAGAAGTTGAACAAGGTGAACCCAGTGCTAAAACAAGGAAGAGTCGATGAAAGTTTCCTTCAAACCCTAATAAAAATTCACCTGTACAGAAAACAAAACAAGATGATTATTTTGATGATGAAATCCCTCTTGCACATGTTTTAGAAAATCTTTAGCAGAATAATGTAAGAAGAAAGAAAACCATCAATAAAAATGAAGGTACATTAGAAGGAGAAAAAAAGTAAGAAAAAATGAATAAGAAAAAGCATCCCCTCACTATTGAAAAATCACCAACAACTGTGAGAAAAAGTGCAATACTTAAGAAGTCAACCAATGAAAAATTTGAACAATTTATAAGATTTATTGATTTAGAAAAAGAAGCGGAACCAAAAGTTCAATCACCAGTTGCAAGTCAAGCCAGGAAGCCCCAGAGATTGACCTTGTCCAGCAAGAAATCTATGACTATATAGAATCTATTGAAAGAAAAGCTATAGGAAAAATTGTTGAGTCATCCTCAAATTGAGAAGAAATTTTAGAGGAAGAAATCCATTTCAATCCTCCAGAAGAACCCAAATTGAAGATACTCTTAAGCAGGAAATTTATGAATTGAAAGTGTTGAATAAATATTTGAAGCAAGAACATGAAGCACTAAAGGTACAAAATGAAATCCAAATAACTCAAAATGATAACGTTCTACTGCATATTATTTTATGGTATGAGAGAAATATTAAATTGAAAGATAAAAATATTTTTCTTGAGAGAAAGGTCATAAGTTTGTAGTACAGGATCTTAATGAAGAAACCAAGGATGGAAACTAGTACCAAACAAATAAAGAGAAATAATTTAGATGTTCTTGCTCAGGCCTTAGAGGTAGCTCAGTAATAGAGAAGGGTGACAAAATTTTGAAAATTTGAGCATGAGGACATGCAATATCTTCTGTGTGGGGGAATGTTGAAGACGAAAATTGTCCCTTTTTGACAACCTTCTTACACTCCATTCTCCTTCTTTTTGACCTTAATAATTCTAATTAAGTATTAATTTACAAGGTTGCTTGCAAAATAATGTACTTAATCATATTTTATTTAATGGTTTCAGTGTTAATTATTATTTGACTTAATATTTGTATAAGCTACTAAATTTCATAAATTCTACAGCTAATGATTGATTCTGCAACTTACTCAAAGGTTCTATAGGTTATGAAACTCCAGTTGAGGAATGAAATGTATGGACAAGTAGATGAAAACTGACATAATGATATCTACCTATCTCCATGATCCAGATCGATGATAAGGATTCCATACAAGTCAGGTCAACGTGGAAGCCAACCCAATGAAAAAGGAGCTAAAGGTGAACCAGGCGAGCGAGGAAATTAATGAAGATGATATTTTGCCTCATGAATTTCTTCTCCAATAGAAAATCATGAGGAATATATATGCCATATTATCTTCTATTATTTTGAGAGTTTCTGCCAAATATGATAGGCTCATAAATATATAAACAGTTATTGACGGAGGTTATAAAATATAACTCTCGGCACGATGAAGATAGACTTGGTTATTGTTTTGAAAAACTCTTTGTGAATTTTAATTCAAACTTTTCATTTCTCTATGCATTGTGTTCAAATGCATGTGTAGACTCTGTGGATTTTTGCATACTTACAAATCACAGGAGGGCCCCCCGGGAGATGTAAGATTTTTTTTTTTTTGTAATTAATAACTCAATGTTCTAATTTTAGTTGTGTAGCATTTGATTATCACAGTTAATATTTTAGTTTTAATTTACAGTGAATGCCTATAACATTGAGAATAGATTTTGTTGTAGTCTTCTTCCATAGAATTAATCATTTTGTTGTGTGAGGGATGAAGAAAATAAATTGAAAAGGATCCATTGTGCGCATGTAAATGTTAGAGTAGAATTATTTGATTTCAAATCGCAATTAGAAATAGAATTCTTTTATGGATTTATCAATGATATTTGGTTTTTCTAGTGTCACATTTTAATTTCGAACTTAAGATTTAATTCCATTTTTGTTAGTAAGATTTAATTTTGGTTTTATAGTGTGGAGAAGATTTTCACTTTTTCTTGTGTGTTATTAAGATTATTTTTCTTTCCTTTCAAGTGTGAAGTAGATTTATATTTGATTTCATTCACTTTTTTCTCTCTAAAATCGGTTTGTGTGAATATTTAACTTTTGCAAGTGTGATTTATTTCTGCAAGAGTGGTAGTCTTTTTGCTTTGAATAATTATTAGATAAACACATGTGCATGAAACATCCTAATCCAATTTGAAAATTATTCACCTAATAAGAAATCCTAGCACAAACAATGCATTTACACTCCATCAATTTACAAGTCCGAGTCGATAACTTATGAAGTAATTTAACATCAATTAAATTACCAAACATATACCATGCAAGTTATCACAAAACTTTATTCTAATGGGTCATTTTACTATTCAACATTTATAATATTAGCATGGCGAGAACACTACACTCATATAAACTTCTCTTTTCATGCACATCATTAGAGAGCACTGAATTAACATTATCAAACTGTACATATAGCAGAAATAAGAAAACACATGCATTCACAAACACATATAGGGGAAATTCATTAGTTCTTCATTGCTTCATGATAGAAAAATATTCGCAGTGCGCTCCAATAAGTAGTCGTATGAACCCAACTCACCAGCCTTACTATAATCAAGGATAATACATTACATGCTTCTATGATGTAGAGCATTAGTGACTATGAAAAACATATATTCCTACAACCAGATTAAACCTACAAACTCCATCTATGAATGACCTGAATAACAACCCTAGACATACATAACAAAAAAATAACAACAATCAACTAACAACGGCTATAACGAAGAATAACACAATATCAATAATTCTCCAAACACACTAACCAACAACCGAACAAGGGAATTCAGGTATTCTTATCAATTCTTAGTAGTTCCTCAATCATCCTGGTCTTGATTCTCACCCATTTCAACTCTTCTCCATGTTGAATAATAGTATGGATATTTTCTGACAACCCTTTTCTAGTTGTCCCATGCTCTCCAACTAATGGTTGGCTTCAGCTTGGAATATCTGCTAAAGGTTCTTCCCGAATCTGCCAACCTATCTTCTCCTACAAATATCTTCGAAGTATTTCATCATTGCGACCTCCCTCACCTTTGTAGATGTATCCAAATCCTAACTGCCAAGATATGCTTCACATATGTCCTTTCCTACTTGACATTCTGACTATCTACACACAATGCCTTCCTGAACTACGTCTTTCTATCTCGTTCCATCCTCTCTACTACACGTAGGGTTCCCTTATTTCATGCCATTCTCCTCTGCACATGACCTCCCAAAAATTTAAAAATTTTGGCATCCAATGTAGTGTTATCTCCCAACTTTCCATTGAATGTTGGAAGGTAGTTTGATAGGCATATGTGGTTGTTATGGGTTGTGGCATATGGTATCATTCCTAATTTTTTCCAAGTTTGATAGATCTAGTGATGCTAGAAATAGTTGTCTTTGATAAAAAAAATCTAGAGAAAGAGACTGTAATCCAAATGGACCTTTTGGTCCTTCCATATAATAGTTTCTATATAATGATGGATTACTAAATGGATTCAAATTTCTAGAGTTTTTGGGCCTTGGATTAAATATAGTGGGAAAAATATTATTTCCCCTAAATAATTTTCCCCAATGACAAAGGAAATCCCAAAGACATGACTACCATTGGGATCATATTTTTCTCTAGAAGCATAACTTTTGGAAGTTAAAGAACCCTTGTATGTAGGAAAAATTCTAGGGAACATGATACTACTTATGAGGACATTTCCCTAGATGATCGGTCCCCCCAAAAGAAATTTTAGCCTCTAGGAAATGGCATTCCATCTAATGATATGTTTCCCAAATGGTTGTTAGACCCATTGAAAAAATTATTGCCCCTCCAATGGCTAGGAATAAGCATAGAAACCTCTTATGAAATCTCTACAGATGCTTGTTGATGGCCTTAGTATTCCAACAAAAATTTTATATCCCTCAAGGTCCCAACTTTAATGTGTCCACCTAGGGTCCATACCAACTTAAGAGGTATATTGCACTATATTTGCAAACTAAACTTCTTTTCACTCATCAAGGCATTTTTTAATCTATTTGGTGAAATAAAATGTATCCCAAATCAAGCGAAAATGGGACGAATTGGTGAGCAACCAATCAAAATAAACTAATTGCAGCAAAATATCTATCTACCAAATTGTAGGAAACAAATTTGCAGAATAGTAATTAATACACTAAGTTACATGAAAAGAGATAAATCTAGTTGGAGAGAAAGAAAAGTTCTAGAAAAGGAGATTTTAATTATTTTTTACCAAGAAAAAAGAAAAAAATCAAATAATAGCTGGTAGTTTTTCAATTTCCCACTTAGGAAATAGAGAAGGAACTTGTGAAAATGAAGAACATTAACCTATTTTTTCTTCATCATTTTCGTGAGATCCTCCTTCATTTCAACACTTGTTAGCCAACAACATTTTCTTTACATGTCATAATTGTTTTCAAATTTTCTATTACTTATAAGCCATTAACCTCATACTTGTTGAAAGTATGTGAGCAAAAACATTGAGGAAAAACAAATTATTTACACTCCAATATAAATTGATTTCTCTTATTAATTAATAAATTTTGAGTTAAAATAAATCTATCTTTAAATTATATAAGTAATAATAACAATAGAAAACTATTTTTAAGGTCACAACCAAGCCAAACACCAAATTTGTGTATGGGACCCCCTTGTTTGTGGGACAAGGGACCCGTCTCCATTCAACTATTTGACTACTAAAGTCTACAAAGGTGTACATACTCTTGCCCCCTTCTAAATTTGAATTTGTGAAACCTTATGAATAACACATGTTCTTAATCATTAGCCCACATAAAATGACATATTTGTCTCATATCTACTATTCCATCTTAACTACATAAAGCACTTTTTTGAAAAAAAAAAATTGCATTGAGAAATGTGCTCTAAGCCTCTAAACAACTATGTAACTATGTCATGTACATCAATAAAGTTATGTCATATAAATATCGATAATTCTAGTGTTACAAGATGATTTTATTATGATAAAATATTTACCAATAAATAAATGAAATGAGTATGCATACATAAAATTATGTAAACCACATCTTTCGGTACTCTTGTTCAAAACCATGTTAAAAACAGTGGTTGGAATTTTAAATTGTCATCATTAAAATATTGTTCGAATCATAAATTTTTATTATTAAATTTGTACTTTTTATTATAAAATTGATTTAGCTCCTTCAAAAATCATTACTATATTTGAATTATACAATTTCAATAATTAATATCTATTATTTCAGCAAATTTCTAATTTTTACAACTATAGGTGTCTATTTCACGAAAAGGTAGCATTTTTGTTTTTTGAACTAACAAAATTAAGTGGATATGTGAGATTTAATAGAAAAGGTATATTCAAAATTTCATGAATTTCTAACCGTAATCTTAGAAGTTAATTGGTTTTTTCTTCATCATTTTAGTTTTTAATTACAAATTTGATTTTGGGTTATCCATATTTATTTTCACATATTGATTTAAGTATTGAATAAAATTCATGTCCATATATTTTCTATATTGAATATAATTCATTCCTATAGATGTAGGATTCATTTATAGACTTGTAGAATTTTATTTGTAGCATTGATCGAAATCTGGATTAGGGGCAAAAATTTGCCAAAAAATTCGAAGCGCTCATAATTGCACCAAACCAGAACGATCGGATCGGGCACATTGCTAGGAATCCAGCGCACTTCTTTTCACTCAAAACAGAGTCTGTATGAGGAAGTAAGAGCCCACTGATCGCTACGTCAAACAAGCGAATTTAAAAAAGAAAAATTGTCAAACAAGGTCAAAGGTCAAAATTTGGGAATAGTTCTCCAATTTCGCCCAATGACACCATGCCAGGTGTCTGATTGTGAATGGTTTCTAAGGATAGTGACTTGTTTCAAATTTATTGGAGTTTTTAAGAACCAATGACATGAGGAAACGTGGATAGCCTGGAGGCCACCAAGTGCCCCCTTCCAAGGTCCAAATTCTAACTTTGGTTATAGTCCAAATTCTGAATTTATATGGTGGGTCGAATTTTTATTAACAATAATCGAAATTTTTATTAAAGTCCAAGGTTCGAACTTTATATTATATGGGCCAAATTTTTAATATAGTCCAAAGGTCGAAATATGGTATATGGACCAAATGTCAAGATATTCAAAGGTTGGGTTTTTAATTTCAGGGAAAAAAATTATATGCACAGGAAGGGCAGAGGTTAGGGCTTGACCCCGCGACCTCCCTCGCACAGCACACCCGAATACCACTACGCTTCGACTTGTGACTTAATAGTCATAGCAACCAACGTGTATTTGAAGTTTCAAAATATTTCGGTATGGTTTTAAAAGGGCCAGCCCTTGGACCATATAACCTTTGTGCTATGACCAGGCGGAGTGCTTAATGTTTATGGAACGGATTAAGTTTTAAAATAGGGTTAATTAACCTTTAATCCGTATTTAATGGCACTAATCCAACTTTCAAAACATATTTTTTTAAATTGTGCTTAATGCGCTAAGCATACACTAAACACGCACTTAGCTTTAATTAAACTAGAGTTTAATATGGTGGCATTTTTGGCGGAGCCACCAAATCTGGTGCCGCCTCCAAAATTGGCAGACTTAAATGGCATTTTTCCAATTTTAGTGGAGACTCCTAGGGAAAAAATGAATGAAGCATAAATTTTGCAAATTTCGACAAATTTTGAATAAAAAAGAGTCATTACTAGATGATTTTGATGCTCTCAGCATGATGAAACAGGTTGAAGAGGCGTTGGATCACTTCTGAAATAGTTTTTTCCACTTTGAAGATTAGAGAAGCCCAGGGCCACTAAGAGAGGAGGTCATGCCTAGATCAACTGAAGACCATTTTTAGAGCTTGAAGAGTCTATTTTCAGGTTTTTGGGTCTTTTGAAGCCAATGGAGGAGGTTGAAAAGACATTGGAGCACTGTAGGTGCATGTAATCAGACAATTGATCATTAATCCCAAGAGGGCCTACTTAGTTGAAGTAGTTCCATGGAGATGTAGCCCAGGAGGGGTGAACTCCGTTATCAGCGATTGTGTAATGTGTATGTTGTGCATTATTTCTATGCATTTTATTTTATGTACATGTGTTTTTAAGAGCTAAATTACATAATGAATTTCTCATTAAAAGACATAAAACTTGAGACATAAACCCCTTCACAATTGGCTAACTTGAGATGATCCTAAACACATTTTTATTATACTGATAAGGGAGCTAGCACAACAAAATTAGTTTTCCCATATTTATATTAAGTTGGTATCATAGCAAAATCTAGCTCATTTTAGCTAAGGTTACCTAAAAGAATTAGCTATTGGTTTTGAAATTGTGAAAGGAGAATTTAACTGTGTGCAAGTTTATGTGTATCCCTTCTCTTCAGAAGAAGTTCAAGATTGAGAGCTAAGTTCTCAAATCACAACAAAAAAGCTTTTTATGCATTGAAAGTTTGATGGCAGCTTCATCAAGCACCATTTATAGTCAATCTTCCTTAGCAAAACTCTTTGATAAAGATATGTGGCAGAAGCTCTACATCATGAATGATATGGTGTAAGAGATGTATGAAGATAAGAGGGAGAGAATTATACTTCAAGAGAAGTTGGTTTCCATGAAGGTGGAGAAGCAAGAACTTCTCGAAAATATGCATGGGATGGAGACTCAGCTCGATATTGCAAATGAAACCATTGAAAAGGTGCATGAGATGGAGACTTGGCACCATATTGCAAAGGAAACTTTAGCCAAGTATGTGCATGAAAAAGAGGTATGCAATTCAATTTTATCTTCTAATTCTTATCAAGATGAATGTCTAGGTGATTTTGAAAGAGACACTAGAGGAATAGGGGCCAAATTATTGATGAAATTGGGCTACGAAGGTAAAGGGTTAGGCAAAGATGCACAAGGCATAGTTGAGAAAATTGTTGTTGAGGAAAGGCCTAGATATTTGGGTCTTGGTTATGGACAACATGATGGAGAATGCTCCAAAACCAAGGAGGCACATGAAGGTGTTCCAAGAAGGACTTTCATTACATTTTCATTACCTCAAGTTTGTGAAGTTTGTATTCATGAGGAATGCAAAAGTTTTACACCCACTTTGCAAGAAGTTGCTCATAAGCATGCAGCTATTGAGAATGGAAACAAAGAGGATGTTGAAAGCTCTAAAGTCATTGAATGCATTTTTGTTATTCCGAAGAGAGCCACTACCTCATCAAATTCACCTCCTTAAGAAGGCGCCAAAGGTGAATATGCAAGGTATAAATCTACCTTTAATCGAGTTGCTTTTGATTACGATAAACATGGTAAAATCCTCACACAAGATTTGGAGAAAGTTTGCATGTTCCTTTTGTGATTTAAATAACCATAATGTTTCGAGGTGTTGGAAGAATATAGCCATGCACATGAAACTTTAAAAACAAAGGGGACATGAAGCCAAGGGTCCATTGGACAATGGAAACCATGTTGAAAATAAGATGCAATTGTTTTGAACTCATTTCCATAAGCAAGGTCATCTTGTAGACAAGTGTTGGACTTTGTATCCAACAAGTCATCCATGAAATTTGAAGAAGGTGCAGAGAGATCTTGACAAGAATGGAAAAGAGGATTCCATAATTGATGTGGGTTAGGATGATTCACATGATGAAGTGCAGTTGCAAGAATCACCATTGAAATGGTTTGGTAAGAGATGGCTAGATTGTTATCCAAGCAAGGCCTTTCATGTCTTTTGATGGTTAATGCATTTATTTTCTCTTGAAAGTATGTTGCATGTTGCATGTTTACACCGGGAAGGTGGTTGAAAGTAGATTTTTGTTGACTCACTTAGATACAAAAACATGGCAATTTGCACATGCTTTTGTTTGACTTGAGAGTCAGTTGTTTGAAGAGGCATGTTTTGTCGACTTGTGTTTGGTCAATGGTTCGTACAACAAGATGTAAGAGTACATGGTGATGTTCACATGATTTTAAATTTCTTGCTTTGAAGGAGAAAAAGGATATGTTGTCAATTTATGTTTCTTGCATAATGTGGTTTTCAGATTGATGGTTGTGTTTGTGACAAGATGTCGCAGGATTTTGGGGAGGTCCACTCTTGAGCGAGAGGCTCATGATTAACCTTCATTCTCAAATCATGGCATGAGCCGCATGTCAATACTAGAGGATGATGGAAAGTGGGACACAATGTCAAAGAATTTGCAGCCAACAATTTTGCAGCCATTGTAGACCATTTGATGTGTTCACGCCAAGAAAAAAAAGAGAAGGCGAATGAATTTTTCTAGATGTGGAATTTGGTACCATGGAGGTAAAAGAATGGTAATTTATTTTCTTTTTATTATTGATGTTGGAACTCATTGCTGTAGTTCACTCAGATGGGCTTAACTTGGGAAAGTGGTTTCCTAGGAGAAGCTTACATCGAATGAATGTTTGCAAAGCAGGAACAATATTCTAAGTGGGAAGGCCATCATTCAACTTTCCAAGAACCGAGGGATCGATTTGGTAAAACAAAGTGTTTTATCAGTCAACAAGTAGCAATCAAGTGTTTTATTGGGTCAGCACCAAAAGGAGGAAATTGGCTGAAGCGCCAAGCCATTTGCAAGTCAAGGCATGTCAGTGAACCCAAGTGGTTTTCATGGAGATTTTTCCAAGTAGAATCAAGATGATAGAACTTGGGAGAGAGAGGAGTATTCATCTCTCATGAGATAACCAAATTTTGTGGGTCTAAAAACCTATCAGTGCGAAGGAGTGATCGGAATCTGGATTAGGGGCAAAAATTTGCCAAAAAAATTCAAAGAGCTAAAAATCACACCAAAACAGAATGACTGGATCGGACCCATCACCAGGAATCTGGCACACTTCGTTTCACTCAAAACAGAGTCTGTATGAGGAAC
Source organism: Pinus albicaulis (assembly GCA_034641835.2). Classification (NCBI taxonomy): domain Eukaryota; kingdom Viridiplantae; phylum Streptophyta; class Pinopsida; order Pinales; family Pinaceae; genus Pinus; species Pinus albicaulis. Next base: position 114,870,421 of record CM076569.1, read on the forward strand.
TTAGAGCCCACTGATCGCCGTGTCAAACATGTGAACTTTAAAAAACAAATGGTCAAACAGGGTCAAAGGTCAAAACTTTGGAATATTTCTCCAATTTCACCCAATGAAACCATGCCAAATGCCAGACTATGAATGGTTTCTAAGGAGGGTGACTTGTTTCAATTTATTGGAGGTTTTAAGAACTAATGGAATGACGACACGTGCCTTGCCCGGAGGCCGCCACATGCCCCATTCCAGGGTCCAAATTGCAACTTTAGTTACAGTCCAAATTCTGAATTTATATGGTGAGTCGAATTTTTATTAACAATTATCGAAATTTTTTTTGAAGACCAAGGTTCAAACTTTATATTATATGGGTCGAAATTTTAATATAGTCCAAAGTTCGAAATATGGCATATGGTCGAAATGTCAAAATATTCAAAGGTTGGGTTTTTAATTTCAGGGAGAAAACTTATATGCATAGGAAGGGCGGAGATCGGGGCTCGACCTCGCGACCTCCTCTGCACCAGTGCACCAGCATACCACTATGCTTCGACTTTTGACTTAATGGTCATAACAACCAACATGTATTTGAAGTTTCAAATTATTTCGGAGGGATTTTAAAAGGGCCAGTGCTTGGACCATAGGACCTTTCTGTTATGACCAGGTGGAGTACTTAATGTTTATGGCATGTATTAAGTTTTAAAACATGGTTAATTAACCCTTAATCCGTATTTAATGGCACTAATCTGACTTTCAAAACGAATTTTTTTTATTTGCGCTTAATGCGCTAAGCATCCACTAAACCCGCACTTAACTTTAATTAAACTAGGATTTAATACGGTGGCATGTTTGGCAGAGCCACCAAATTTGGCGCTGCCTCCAAAATTGGCAGACTTAACTAGAATTTTTCCAGTTTTAGGTGAGATTCCTAGGGAAAATTTGAATGAAGCATAAATTTTGCAAATTTCGACCAATTTTGGATCAAAAAGAGTCATTCCTAGATGAATTTGATGCTCTGAGCATGATGGAATAGGTTGCAAAGGCATTGGAGCACTTCTAAAAGTGTTCCAATTTGAAGATTAAAGAAGCCTAGGGCCACCAGGAGAGGAGGTCATGCCTAGATCCGCTGAATACCATTTTCAGAGCTTGAAGAGTCTATTTTTAGGTTTTTTGGTCTTCTAAAGCCAATGGAGCAGTTTGAAAATCCATTGGAGCACTTTAGGTGCATGTAATCAAACAATTGAACATTAATCCCAAGAGGGCCTAGCTAGTTGAAGCAGGGCCATGGAGATGTAGCCCAGGAGGGGTGAACTCCGTTATCATCTATTGTGTAATGTGTATGTTGTGCATTATTTCTCTGCATTTTATTTGTTCTACATGTGTTTTTAACAACTAAATTACATAATGAATCTCTCATAAAAAGACATAAAATTTGACACATAAACCCCTTCACAATTGGCTAACTTAAGACGATCCTAAACACATTTTTATTATACTGATGAGGGATCTAGCACAATAAAACTAGTTTTCCCATATTCATATCAAGCGTGCAACAACTGCATAAGAATAGAGTTTGGATGTCATAATTGGAAGTGTAAAGCACATTTTGCGCCTCTAGTAAAATAATCTCTTTACTACTGTTAGAGTTGTTATTTTCCATTGCTTCCTTTCCCAATGAGCTATCTATAGTAAGTTGTAAGTTCACATAGGGATTTGTATCTTTCTAGTTGTCATAATTCTCCTTAACTAACATTGGGCCTCTTCCATTACTATATAATGGAGATGTTATATGTAATTATACACAGTTGTGAGTAATATAATACTCTTGCATGGTATTTGGTATATCCCATTTTTCTTAGGAATCGAGACTCAATACCAATGATGAAACAAAAGCACCATTATCAACATCATTGGGTGAGCTTAACAATACAAGAATAGAATTACTGTTCTGAAAGTTTTGAAGGAAAATGACTTCCAATTCAAGGTGCTGCTTGCACTCTTGTAAGTTCTGAATGGTCTCATCCTTCTCAATCAATTATTGTGACAAAGCATCATAGTATTTTTTAGAGCTTGATATTTATCCAACATTGAGGCTTTTAGAAAGAAAATCTTCATAACCTGCTAGTTATTTTTCTCCTCCAATGTGGATTTTCTTTCGCAAATTTCCATTTTCAGAGTAAAAAAGGACTCAAATTCCTCCTCCAAATAATCAAGGAGGTCAATCTTCTCCTAAAACTTGTATGCAAGCTTCTGGAAGTACTAGCCCATGGTTGACTCCAAACTGTCCACCTTCCTGATTTTCTCAACCATTGTAGTTTGGTACCGATTCTTAGCTATTTCATTCTCTATTTGAAAAAGAGATATGACTCATTGTAACTGAAGTACCTCCTTACGAAGCTGATTGGTTTCCTTATTTTCATGGAGTTTTTGCAATCTGCCACTCATCTTTATAACACCAAGTTGGAAAATTTGTTTCCACTAGACACAAAAAATTCTACAAAATAAGGTTGATGATGACAACAACGATAGTTTTACACTTCCAATCAAAACACAAATAAGAGCAATCCACCTAGGTTTTCATGACTAACCAACAAGTAGGCCTTTTAAAACCACCAACCATAAGGACACCAAATACATTGCAATATCAACCAAATGGACATATGCTCATTCTCCAATGGACATGATTTTTTAGGATTTTCAATGAAATTCCTTCAATAACTACAATTGAGTTCTCATTAATAGGACTCAAAACAACCAACCTCTCCACAAACCACCATCAACAAATGAAATGCATAGATCAAAATAAGGTAACAAAGTCAAGATCAAATTACCTCTTATGGATGTTGACAATGTTTTCCACCCTCGTGCCTCTACAACATTTCTACTTTAGAGATCAACCAACCTCATTGAGGTTTCATGGCTCTCATCTTCATAGTGTTGGTACTTCAATTTTTGTACTTTGTAATTGGAGTGCACCTCTATTCTTTACATTTATTGGATTATTTTGGGATCTATAGTATTTGTGCCATACTTCTCTGATCACTGACATCATTCTATCTTTTGGAAATGAGTTTTTTCCTATGGGTTTTCTCCTTTTATCCACCTTTGAGAATTTGCACTTGGGTAATTTATTAGTACTCATTTCCCATATCCATTTTTTTCTATATGTTTACTCCCTATTTTTTTCTTAAGTGGGAGGGTGGGTGTTAGAGTTGGTCTTTTCCATCAATTCATTTCCCAATGAGCTAGCTATTGTGAGTTGTAATATCACATAGGAATTTGTATCTACCTAATTGTCATAGTTATGCTTAACCAACACTTGGCATCCTTCATTGCTATATAATGGAGGCCTTCTATATACTTATACACAATTCTGAGCAATAGAATACTCTTATAAATACTTTAATGTAGTGTTTTATCTTAAATTTTAGCAATTGGAAGATTGCTACTTATATACAGTTATGAGCAATATAATACTCTGATAAATACATTAATGTATATTTTTATCTTAAAGTCAAGTAAATGGAATTGTATTGACTTTGCAGAAATTGTCATGGCTTAGTTAATCAAATTTATTTTGTCCAACTCATTTCTATGCTAGGCTGATTAAATTTTTTGAATTTCAATAAAATCTAATTTCAATGCAATTTCTAACTTGAACGAATTTATTTATTTTTTCCCTTCCAATTTGACTCTTTAACGATCACTATATACATTTTTTTGTGTCTCTTGATATAAAGGGATCTCAAATCATATGTAATTTATAATTCTATCAGTAATCGTTTTCAGATGAATGAATGAAAACAAAATTGTTGTAATTCTCTCCTCAGTTACCGGCCAAAGGTCAGTGCAATGGTCAATTGGTCGTTTGGATTCCATTTTCTGAATGAGGAGGACACAACGAAGACTGTAGGATTACCATGCGTTAAATGTTAAGGTTTATTAATCCTTGAACATTGGAAAATTGGCTTTAAACCTGTGGTTGAAATACCAACAATAAAAATATTTTGGGCCAAGCTTCCCAGTTTCCAAGTGGATTTACAGAAAAAGGCTTCCAATAAGAAAATTGCAGGAAAAATAGGTAAATTATACTATGTGGATGAGGGTTGGTGGGTTGCTTGATAAGAAGGTTGTTTTGTTTATGGTGTAAGTGAAACTCACAAGGGGGTTACCAACAACGGTCTATATATGCTGGGAAATGTTTTTTATTAGACAACAGGTTGAATATTCGTGAATCCCCTTTAGGTGCTTGGAATTTCATAAAACATGGAATCTTCTAGCCAATTTCCCTATGCGCTTTGGGGATAGGATACAAATGTCTAGGGAACTTATTAAAGAAAATTGACATCTAGGATGGAGGGATAGGGGGCATGATCAAAGCATATTTTTCTACGATGGAAGGAATAGTTCTTAGGAATTTTCTCAAAAACAAAAACCTATTCCTAATTCTAGAAAGGATCTGTAATTACCTATGGATGAAGTGAATGGTGTAAATGGTAATTCATATAAGGAGAAATATGAGGAGTCCCATTTTTGAAATCCTATAAAAATAAAGGGAAAATAGGTTGTACAATCCGAAAAAAAATCCAATCGATTATCTCTTTTATCCCCAATCTGCAACAATAATACCATTGATACAAATATGTCACCTTTATAGGTGGACGTGGACATCCAGACCTTGGAGGATTTTATTGTTTTGGATTTGGAATATATTTCCATAAAGAAAATTGATAATATTATAAGAGTATCCTTGAAGGATGGCAACCATGTTTCATTGTAACATAATCTATGGAGACGTAAAGAGCCAAAACTTAGGAAAAACTACCCCTTCTGGTGATATTGAATCTAAATTGAATCACAGATTTTCTGAAGCTATAGAGAAGACACTTATTCTCTCTTTCGATCTGGGACCTACAAATACTCATATGAAGTGGAGGATGATTCACACAACCGGGACCTTAGAGCATCTTTCTCGATGTCTTTCAGTTATCAATGAAGCTAATGTCCCTTAATCTGAGAGGGTTGAGATCTGCCCCAAAAAAAATATTCCTTAAATACAATATACGATCCACTGCTCTTTCTATCATACTACTTCAAGAAACAATGTGTTCAAATTAGAAACCATTGGAGATTTTTCTCATCATTTTTCCATCATGGCATGGATGTGCTTCTAACTTTAGTGGAAATTTGGGGGGCCTCACTACCATCTGAGACCCTTCCTATTTTAGTTTTTAGGAATACAGGTTAAAGGATGAAATAAATTTATTAGGTCATATTCATGGATTGAATTGTAGACTCTGTATTTGTAATATCCCAAAATAGGGAAAATAAGCAGTAGTGGGAATATCTTACAACATTCCAAAAATGGACTGCTCAGCAATGCATCCACAAAAAATGCATTTCCAGAAATGTATGTCATAAAAATGTAAACCATCACTTGGATTCATTATATGTGTCCCTCTATCATCTAAAGCCAAGAGGATATCAGAAACAAAAGAAACTAGGTGAGCTAAATAGACCTCCCACACCTAGTGTAGTTGGAAATCATTAAAACACCAAAACGTTGCTACTAAAAAATAATACACAAAGGAGACTGCGCAGTATTATGAGGGTTTCACCTCAAAAATTATTAGGACAAATAGATCTGCTCATATATTATACAATCATGCTCAAAAACTGAAATCTAGTCTCCTTATTACAATTAAAATAAAACCCGGAAAGGGTTTCTTGTCATACACTCTGAATACAATGTGATCTTCAGAAAATTACTAAATAATCACTGCAACATTTATGAATAAGAGTGTAGAAGGCTGAAAGATATCAAATCTGATGTAGATCCCTTGAATTCTTCCTCCCATGAAAGGATGAACCTCTCAATCACAAGGAAACACTACAAAGAAGCCACTAGATCATCCACTGAAGCTGCCTCCAAAAATAACGCATTCCCTAGCTAGAACAGTGCTGGAAATGTTGGGAAATGTGTGGCCTGATGCCACAGATATGAAATGAGCTCAAGATATCTCCATACATATCTCCCAAGGGAAGGAAACCTCCCTCCATTGAGAAACTAGCTCAGAAAGTGGGATTCCAATCCCCTCCACTGTTGCATTGTACAACACATCACAATAACCTGCAGAAACTGCGCTGATGAAGTAAGCTGAAGCTTGGCCTAAAAAAATGATGTGGAAATGAATGAAAACTCTTCCAAGAGTCTCCTCAATGAAAGAGGTGGGATTCCTACTCAGGAACACCTTGTGCTAAATGGCACTTCAACCCTACTAAACAGCAAGAGGAGAAAATTCTAAGCAGACCGATACAAAGATAATAATCTAAAACATGAGGAAAAATGGCTGCCATCCTCTTCCTTAAATATAATTTGAGTTTTCTTTCCCTTGGCCCCACCCAATTAGGTCATTTCCATCAAGAGATTCATCTCCCTCCAAAATTTTGTTATTCCTTCCTTGATCCCTACTCCTCCACATCTGCGTTATTGACTTGGTCAGAGTAGACTGAATCAACATGATATTAGCCCTGTTCACACATGGAGGTGTTTTATTGAGCTGCAAAGAGGGTCTCCTTTCACACTTGAAGTGATTTTATTCCTTCTTAGGAGACTTATGGGCCTTCCTACCCATTTATTCACTGACTAAAGATACTGGTAACTCTAATGCTCCATTTATCTTGAAGCTCAAATTTGGGAACATTACAGTCCTCCCCTCAAAATTTTTTGCTTGTCCTAAAGCAACTGTATAGGGAGAGAAAAATTTCTCCCCTCCTCCTTTTTTGGCCTCCCATCAATGGCCTCCATCACTGCATCAAAATAATCTGCAATAAAACTGCCATCCAATGTTTCCTCCCAAGTATGAAAAACAAAATGGCTCACATCAATCAAAGGTGGAAGGTGTGATTGGAAACCTGCTTGCTGTCCCATGGCCTCCACAAAGTAGGAGTGATGATAAAAATGGGGAATCTCATTCCCAATGAGTGACTCCCTCACCTATGCTATCATCCAAATGAAATGAGCCATCCTAGGTAGCTCATCAAAAGAATAATCAACCTCGGTTTTATACAATGTATTGGGGCTGCATGGAGAGATTGGATTCATCCATACAAACGGTTTCTCTCTCTATTTATGGTAAACATGGGGTTGTTTCTATTCTTGGTATGAAATAACATGGCCTCCAAGAATGGCCCAAGTTCCCCCATCAAACAACTCAGCCATGAAGTGCCTCCTCAAGTTCTTCAAGTGGTTCCTCCCACAAGAAGGGAAAAATTGTGATGTGGAAATCATGGTTTGTCCATGGTTTCTCCTGAAATGTACAACATGTAAAGTGGGAAGTCTCATGCTCCCAATGGGAATATCTAACACCTTCAAAACTCTCTAAACAATGATTCCCATGAATATAAAAATATCAGCAGTAAATGGAAGAAAAATTCAATAAGAACAAGTTGCCATATGACAACCGGAGAGTGGTTCATAGTTCCACAAATGGAACCAGCGCAGTGCATCCTTTGCCTGCATCAAAAAAAAAAATAACAAGTGCTTTCATAGCCACTTTTTTTCTGCCACAATCATCCCATAATATGGAATCATGAATATACAATTTGGTGTCAATGGTGCACACCAAGAATCATGTGGCCTCCCCCACAAACCACCAAAAGAATAGCCAACCTCAATGCTACAATTAGCCTCAAGTACATCAAGATACAAAGCATGAGAAGGGATGATCCTCCTTAATACAACATGTTTCTCAAATAAAGTAAAGAAAGGAAAATCATAATGCAAACGTATACCTCCTCTACCATGTACTTCGGTCCTTGAGCTGAAATGGTTCAACTGAAAATGCTCCCTCACTCCCCATGAGTAGGAAAGTGGCTGTGACATCCTCTCTATCACCATCCGGGCTATGCATCTCTCCATATGCTGATATATATCATTTTGGATGCCCTCCCAAATGAACTCCTCTGCCAAAGAAAGATATGCATCAAAATGCATGGAAAGGAAGTCCTCATGTGTTGCAAGTAGCAACTTCTCCTTGAGACTAGAAGCTCTAGTCACGAAGACTCTGCCATGAGAATAGATGACCATATCATCCACCATGTATCTATCATCTCCATTTGGGTCATGAAGAATCATGCAAGCACCAGGATCCTTGGAGTACTCTACCAAGAGTTGAGACCTCCAATATGGATCAATCCTCCCAAGAGACAATGCTAGTAATATGGCATATGAAGCTCTCCTCATGCTGCTTCCTACTTCTTTGAAATCCCCCATGCCAAATTTTTCCTCCAAAATCTTCACCTCTCCAAAATCCAAGAGTGGTGAATCCAAAGACAAGATGTCTTTCATTGTAATGTTCCAAAATTTTCATGAAGAAAATTGAAACATTAATTTTTGCTTATTTCATCTAGGAGGTGAATAAAATGGATAAAAGTCTCATAAGCAGGAATAAGATCCTTCATAATGTGAAAAGGATCATTGGAGCAGCTTATTTTGCACCTTCCAGTGTGTAAAGGGGAAATTTGCATGAGGACAAGGTCAAGTTTGACAAAGTCAACAGCGCTGCCTAAGAGGTGTAGCTTGCATGAGAAGACAACGTAGTTTTGGAGGGAGAAATATTCCTTGTGGATGAAACCCTAATGTGTGGGGTCCATGGCAAAGAGGTATTCACTTTTATAAGAAGAGGAGGAGGCAGCCATAGTGAGACATCTTGGATCATTTGATTATTTGTCTATTCAGACAAATTGCACACTCCGGCTGTTCAGCAGAGTTGCAGTGCTGCTTAGCACGAGGGATTCTTGTTTAGGATTTCCTCTCCTTCTTGAGAGGCCTCTTGAAGAATTTCACTTCATCTTCTCCACATCTTGTCTCAAGGCCAAATCCATTCTTCAGATACTGTGTTATTCTGCTCAAGTATAACACAGTGTTGCTGGGGCATTGCAGTGGAGGGTTCCACAACACTTCTCTTTGGCCTATATTTCAGAGGAGGGAGTTTCTCTTGCTCCGAGAGGCTAGTGAAAGGGATTTCAGAGCTATTTTTCACATCTTGGCACCAATGCCAAAATCTCCCATCATAGACAGTGTAGTCCATCCTCAAGACTGCATTATTTCAGTGCACACCTGCAGTGAGAGGTTGCACCAGCTTCTTGGAGGGCAAGATCTTCAGTGCCGGGATCAGCCTTGCATTGAGAGATCCATTGGAGGAGGTTTGTTTTATTTTGAGCATCATCTTCAGCCATCTCCATGTATTTCTATTATTGAGTTGCAGCTGCTGCCCAGCAACTCCGGCATTTCTGCAGATTTTCCATTTTGATGTATATTATAGCCAATCCTTCCAAGAATTGTGTATTATTGCTGGATTAGTTTTTTCAGCGGTTGAGAGCTTGCTCCCCCTTCATTTATTTGAGATATCATTTTCATATCATGTATTTTGCTGCAGTGTCTCATATAAATTGCGTTATTTTAGCCAAGCCTTTTCATGTGTAGCAATGCTCTTGCATTTTCATCTATATGTCACATTGAAGCTTCCATTGCCTAGCTGGAGTGATTGATTCCTCCACACATTGTATACATTTACTGCCATATCATATATTTGTTGGCTATAATTCTCTTCATATGCTCAAAGCTATAGAATAATGCTGTCATTCCTCTACATGTGCTTACATTTTTTGCAGTCCCTCATCGGGTATTTTCGGAGGACATCTAGTAGTGGGAGATCTGTTTAACCACTCTAAAAGGATTCTTTTGGTCCCAACTCTTGGATTTCATTCTTAGATGTATTGATCTAAGGTATCCAGGTCTTGGTATCAAATCCTGTAGCAACCATTACTGGAAAATGCGTTTTCCAGTCATGCCTTGCTAGCTGTCCCAATTTGGGAACATTACATTCATCAATTCTAGATCTAGTGGCCTCCCAGGTGGAATTCCTCCATGTAGTGAGACTTCAATGTCAAGAGTAGACTGTACATATGGTTGGGCAACCTTGCCCTTTCCTTCATAGCATAGAACAGTCTGCCTCCCCTTTGCATTAGCTCTCTGAAATAGCGAAGGGTGTGTGCCTCTCATCAAGTGATGTTGCCCTTCCTTCCTACCTTCTCCTTCCATCTGCAATGCTTCACAATCATGCTGCTCACTGATTGTGCTTTGAACTCCACGTATGAGATCCTGGGGATCTCCTTGCAAGGATACAAGAATCCCTCTGGTTGGAGCATGTTCTCCTCCTTCCTCTGCATGAGGTAATATATGTGCTCTAGATGTGACAGCATTGTTTCCCTCTTCTTCATAAACGTATATGGGCAACCCTACAATAATTGGATCCTCTTGTGAAAAATAGATCCCCATGCCCTCTTGTTTAGGAATATGAGATAGAGGTCTCACCTTTAACAATGTATGATGCAAGATATCAGCTTCTCCCATGGTTTTCTGAAGTGGAGTGAGGTTTATAGTTTCCTCCATCACATGCAAGGTTTTTGTTTTCTTATTTTTTTCTTGCTCCAATACATGTGTCTTCGGAGGTTTCCCATCAAACCTTCCCACAAATGTTTTAATGAATCTCTCATAAGAGGAAGTATTTGCATTTTTCAAAGAACAAGATTAAAAAATCCACCATGCATAGGCCTTACCTCCAAAATGTAGTGCTGCAATTATGATGGCTTCATCTTCAGAAATGTGGTGTTGTGGCAAATAGGAGTCTAGCTCCTTCACCCAAGCTCTAGTTGAACATGTAGGTGAACCATAAAAATTTGATAGAAGAAATCTATCCATATTCCGCTGCTTTATTCTCTTCACCTTGATCTTTCAAAACTCTTGGAAAGTGGTATGATCTCTAAACCTCTCAGTTTGAGATTCATACTCCTGCAACAAATCACTAAGAGTTTTCCTCTTAGGCATTCTCCCTCCTTTCATCCATCTCATGAAAGATCTGGGCATTTTACTTTCCTGTGCATCATGGTGTGTAGATGCATGCTCACTCTTACCATGTGAAAATCTATATCTAGCTCTAGATCCATACTCTTCTAGAGATCCCATCTCCATTCTTAATTTCTTTAGATCTCCGTGAAAGTTCTGTATAGATCTTGGAAGAAGCTTTGTAAGCATGCCTTCCTTCCTGTCCATATCTCCTTCTTCTTATAGTATAATGGCCTGAAATCCACAGGTTGAGCCAATATTGAAGCTCTGATACCACTGTAATATCCCAAAATAGGGAAAATAAGTAGTAGTGGGAACATCTTACAATATTCCAAAAATGGACTGCTCAGCAATGCATCCACAAAAAATGAATTTCCAGAAATGTATGCCATAAAAATGTAAACCATCACTTGGATTCATTATATATGTCCCTCTATCATCTAAATCCAAGAGGATATCAGAAAAAAAAGAAACTAGGTGAGGTAAACAGACTTCCCACACCTAGTGTAGCTGGAAATCATTAAAACCCCAAAACATTGCTACTCAGAAATAATACACAAAGGAGAATACGTAGTCTTATGAGGGTTTCAACTCAGAAATTAGGAGAAAAAATAGATCTGCTCATATATTAGACAATCATGCTCAAAAATTGAGATCTAGTCTCCTTACTACAATTACAAGAAAACCCGGAAAGGGTTTCTTGTCATACACTCTGAATACAATGTGATATTCAGAAAATTATTGAATAATCACTGCAACACTAAAGAATAAGAGTGTATAAGGCTGAAAGATATCAGATCTGATGTAGATCCCTCGAATTCTTCCTCCCATGAAAGGATGAACCTCTCAATCACAAGGAAACACTACAAAGAAGCCACTAGATCATCCACTGAAGCTGCCTCCAAAAATAATGCATTCCCTAGCTAGAACAGCATTGGGAATGTTGGAAAATGTGTGGCCTAATGCCACAGATGTGAAATGAGCTCAATATCTCTCCAAACAGATCTCCCAAGGGAAGGAAACCTCCCTCCAATGAGAAACTAGCTCAGAAAGTGGGATTCCAATCCCCTCCACTGCTGCACCCTGCAACACAGCACAATAACCTGCAGAAACTGTGCTGATGAAGTAAGCTGAAGCTTGGCCTGAAAACCTGATGTGGAAATGAATGAAAAATCTTCCAAGAGGCTCCTCAAGGAAAGAGGTGGGATTCCCGCTTGGGAACACCCTGTGCTAAACAACACTGCAACCCGCTAAACAATAAGAGGAGCAAAGTCTAAGAAGACCAATACAAATATAATAATCTAAAACATGAGGAAAAATGGCTGCCATCCTCTTTCTTAAATAGAATGTGAGTTTTTTTTCCCTTGGCCCCACTCAATTAGGTCATTTCCATCAAGATATTCATCTCCCTCCAAAACTGTGTTATTCCTTCCTTGATCCCTACTCCTCCACATCTGCGTTGTTGACTTGGGCAGAGTAGATTGAATCAACATGATACTAGCCCTGTTCACACATGGAGGTGTTTTATTGAGCTGCAAAGAGGGTCTCCTTTTACACTTGAAGTGTTTTTATTCCTTCTTAGGAGACTTATGGGCCTTCCTACCCATTTATTCAGCGGCTAAAAACACTGCTAACTCTAATGTTCCATTTAGCTTGAAGCTAAAATTTGGGAACATTACAATATTTTTAATATATACACACCATACCCTATTCGTAAGGCTTACTAGGATCTGCTTGATGTCTTCGAATTTCTGGATTTACATTCTTTGATAGTGGTAGGGGATATGAATTTTACATTGAACATTGGACAGTGCTAGGGACACAAAGAAAATTTGGATCCCTTAGCGGGGTTTCATCTGGTCTCTTGGACAGAAAGTCTCTCCATGACATTTTCCCTGTTCTTTTGGGGCCTACATGGCATAATGGTAAGATGGGGACAAAGAGAATTACCAAAAGAATCGACGGATTCTTGGTGGATTCTTTTTTGTACCAAAGGTTGAAACATGTCAAATATTGGTATTTTTACTCAAAAATATTAGACCACAATGCCATTGTATTGGAATGGCAGGACGAATTGGGGGAGGTTAATATTCCATTCAAGTTCAATCTGAATTAGGTCAAAGATCCTGATTTTCAGGATCTAGTTTATCATTCAGGTCTCAACTGATTAAACCTGTTATGAATGATTCCACAATGAGTCTATTGGAGAAACTCAGGTGTTTGAAAGCGTTGGTGAAATCATGGGTTATTTTAGGGCCTAAATCTACCTCGGGTTGAGAAAGGTAATCTAGGGTAACATCAAACCACACTTAACCTGGTAGCTAGCCCTACCAGGTTGGAAGAGGGCTGTCTCCTTGTCAATCTTAGAAAATATGGCCAATAAAAGATTGAGATGACTGATGTGATGACTGATTTTAGGCTAGGTATGTGTACAGAGGTGTTTTATTGAATTTGATGATGTTTTGTTGGCTCAAATGTGAAAGGCAGATTTGGGCCTGGGGAATGAGGCTCAGTTTTGCAGACATCTCTATGGGGCAAGGTAGGAAAGTGATTTTATACTTCAAATTGAGTGATATAGAGAGGTTTTAGACAGATGAGGAGTTGAAAAGGGCATGAAGAACTCAGGGATCCTTTTCAATCAGCTAAAAACATAGATAACTAAGCAAACCCTAGGTAGAGCACTGCACTTTCAATGTATTCTACATTTATCTTTGTTTTATTTAGTTAAGATGAAGCAAAGAGAGATGATGGCATACATAAATCACATGTAGACTTACAATTACAGAAGAAAACACAATACCAAAGCAAAATGCCATATGAATCCCATAAAGTGCTGCAAACCACTGGTTTATTCCTCAGCCAAACTGCTGAAATCTGTATACAATGAAGCTCCAAGATTTCTCAAAAGTCCAACCTTCTTCCAAAGTCCAACTCCTACACTATTAAATTCATAAAATATATACATTTTCTCATCCTTGTACTAAGGTAATTGAGCTCAACCATTTTCTTCAAAATAGAAACAGTTAGATTAAACCTGGGCCGAATTTCTGAAAATAGGTGTTGAATATGAACTCGTATCTCCTAAAACCTAGCACATGTTACAAAACTAAAAGAGTTTTTTGTATATACGGTCATTTTGGAGAAAAACCTCTCTCAAATTTGGGAAATTTGTTTCCCGTTGCTCGAAATCTGCTCCACAAAATCATCTCTAAAACAGAAAATCATTAACAATTTAAATTTGTGAAAATGAGCTGTAAAGATCTAGTCACATATCCAAATTCGTGACACCCGTGAATACACTGAAAGACGTTTTTGTTTTATGGCTTGTGGTTAACAAAAAACACCTTGTGTTTTGCAAAATTACTTTCCATCTGTTGTAAAATGGCCCCGCACTAAAATGACTAAAACAGTTAAAAATATGAAAAATTTGCTTTGTTTTAATGTAGGCTCCAAATATCACTATATATCTCCCACATAGTAGCACCTGTGCATAAACTGAAGGAGTTTTTTTTATTTGGTATGTGATTAACAAAAACCTCTTTCAATTTGGAAAAATTCCTTACCATTATTTCACAAACTGATTTTGTACTAAACTTGTCATTGTGTGCAGCAACTGACCTCAAAACATGCATAACCAAGAATCACTCATTCATTTCGATCATATCTTCTAATCCGGGAGCCGGTTACGGGAGTGTGATATACCGTTGGAAATATTTTTCGGAGATTCTTCTGATGGATACACTTGTCACATGTTTTGTGCTAAACATCATGTGCAAAACATATAACAAAACCAGACATAGTAAGAGCTCATGTTGATCTCTGGTGACAGGCTGCGAAGACTGGAACTAACAGGTTATAAATTGTATATTGAAGCTTAGAAAGTAACTCTTATCTATCGATAAGGAAATTTTCTTTAGTATGGACCTAATTTCCCCTGGCCTCTTCTCTCAGCTACAAAATCGGGCAATCTTAGAACTGATGTCTAGAAAAGATAACAGGAGGAACAATGGTGTCAGAAAAGAAAATTGGCAAGGATTAAAGGTGGCGATTTAATTACCAAATTTTTCTATCGAGCTGAATCTAAAAGAATACAAACTAACACAATATTGGAAATTGAAGATGAGATCGGGCACATTATTCCTTCACCTAAGGATTAAAGAGGATCTCCTTTTTTCAAAAATCAATTTTAGGAAATGGAGGTAGACTATATCGTTGAAAAAATGTAATTTTCTAATCAATTATCCAACTAGGTCAGTGAGGAGGACTCAACATTGATGGACACCTAGGTCACATAAGAGGAGTTACACCAAACCATCAAGGAGATGGTCAAGGACAAGAGACCAGGTCCCGATGGTTGGCCAAGCGACCCCCTTCTCTATTTTTTTGACCTAATGGGATCGAAACTGGTTAGGATGGTGAAAGTAGTCAAAACAACCAGATGTATTTCAGGTGAAATCAATTCGACCTTCCTAACTCTAATTCCTAAGATTTGAAATATTAAGTCTCTTTCAGATTATAGGCCAATATGTTTATGTAATTATGGCTACAAAATGATGTCCAAGCTCATTGTAAATCATGTCAAAAGGATAATTTCCACTTATATTTCATTGGATCAGTTCAATTTTTTGTCCAATAGGAGAAGCCACGATGTTGTGGCTATTGCTCAAGAATGTATCTACTCAATTAAATCGAGGAAGAAAAAATCATGTATTATGAAAATTGGTTTGAACAAGGCATATGACTGTGTTGATTGGAAATTCCTCACATTAATTCTATATAAAATTGGTTTCAATATTAAGCATGTTCGATGGATAATGACATGCATGTTGGAATCACGATTGTCATTAGACCAAAACCCACAGGTGTTAGTCTCTGCTACAATCGCCAGAGTTAGGATCCATGAGAGGCGGTTAGTCCATGTCGCGAAACACACGGGGAGCGTTGAAACCAATGTCCAACAATCTCCCCCCCAACGCGAGCCGAGTGAGTTTCAAACTCGAGACCTGTCTCTCTAATACCACTTGTTGGAATTACGATTGTCGTTAGACCAAAACCCGCAGGCATTAGTATCTGCTACAATCGCCAGAGTTAGGATCCACGAGAGGCGGTTAGTCCATGTCACGAAACACACGGGGAGCGTTGAAACCAATGTCCAACAATGCATTTCTTCAGCTTCAATGGTGGTTCTTATAAATGGGGAGTTGATCAGGAGTTCATAAATTTTTCTCAAAATTCAAAGTTACAGGATTGGATTGAAACCAATATGGTTGCATAGATCTCATCTTCCTGATCCTAGTGTCGTGAACGGTTCAAAAAAATGATGTCGTATGAGGAAGATGTCACGCTTTAAGCGAAATTCCAAACAGGTAAATTGCGACAGTTTGACCAGGTTTGACTGAGATGCACAGTCAGCAAAGTGGGTGGAAGTACGGTCGAAAAAAGGAATATTCCTCAAAATATTCCTTTTCACTGGGCTAATCGTGGCTTGACAAGTGTTAGCTTTTTATTCATGGTATGGTTTTGGAGGGCCAATGAGAAGCTGCCACTTGGCTAGCCCTGAGGCCACCACATGGCCCTGCAACCGCCTTATAAAATTTTGTTGAGGGTCTGTAGAAATCGACCCCCAGACTTCTTGCATGGAATGCACACGACTTACCGACTACTCTTCGCAATGTTTCTTAACAGTCATAGTTGTCATGTTGTATTTAAATTGTAATGAAATGGAGTATGGGAGGTTGGGAACCACCAGTGGTCCCCACATCATATGTCACATGGAAACGTTAATTAACCACCCTCCGCACAGTCTACGAAACCCGCAGCACAACCACGGTGCAAAAATGGTTCAACCACGATTTAAATGCAAGCTTCATCCGATGGTTCGCTAACCACCACAATGATCGCGGTTTGGGGAACATGTGCCAAAACACAACATTTAATGCAACAGTTAGATTCGGCAGAATTTTAGGGGCACGCCTAAAGTGGTGGAAATTTCCATTTTTAACTCCAATTAAGTGGAGTTCTCCACCTTTAGTGGAGCTTTCCTAGGTGAAACTGGGAAAAAGTGTAGGAGGCCCAATTTTCGACCATTCAGAGTGAATAAAGAGTCATTTTTTACTAATTGGAGAATTTTGGAGCCATTGGTGTAGAGAAAACAATAATTAGAGAACTGTAACTACATATAATAGCAATATTTGAGCATAAGGAAAGATGGACAAGCCATTGCGAGCTAGACCAACAGATGTAGCCCAGGAGGGGTGAACTGCTTCATCATGCTTGTTGTGTTAAATTTCACGTGGTGACTTATTTCTCTATTTTACACTATTGTTCAGTGTTATTTATGCTTGTTTTATGCTTCTAATTCACCTGAAATCAGCTACAATTCATGGACAAACACCTTAAACCTCATGCAAAATAATGAAATTATTATGCACATGTTTATAAACTGAAAAGACACTTAGCGTAGAAAAATAATACAACCAGTACTAGAGTTTATTCTCTGGTGTTGTTTAGTGCAAAGAATTGTTTACTGTTTGCAAGTTTTATATGCTTACAAGGCTCAAGCTCAAAAGAGGAGAAGGAAAATTGGTGGAAGCAAGAGGGTCTCAAAAGGATCCAAAGAAAAGGAGAGCAAGATTGCCACAATATCCACCACCTAGTTCACCTCCTAAAGAAGCAGAAGCTCCATTAAGAATGCCTCATGAGGAAGGAGAAATCCATGAAGAAGTTGACCCTAAAGAGGAAGAAAGAGTTTTCAGGAAAGCATTCCTTGACATGACTGAGATGGTTATAATCCTTTATCAAGAAAGGAATGAGAGACTAGAAGGAGAAGGATCTAAAATTCACAAGGAAGGATAAGGATCTTCAGGAGGTCACCATGATGAAGATAATTCAAAGAATGGAAATGGAGGAAATGGAGAGCCATTATCCTCGCCCTCATCATCATCATCATCCTCTACTTCTTCTTCAGTACATCAGCCACACAATTCCAAGAGCACTGGTAAAATTCCTTTTTTTAAACTTTATGTTAAGTTCGAATTGCCAATGTTTAATGGTGAAGTCAATGCAGAAAATCTTGATAATTGGATTAGGCAATTGGAAGTCTATTTGAGAATACAAAACTTTCAAGATGATGATACAAAAAATCAATTAGCTTCATTGAGAATGGAAGGTGCATCACTTGTTTGGTGGGAAGCCAAGACAAAGGAGGAAAACAAGCCAAAACATTGTAAGATTATTCTATCATGGTCAGATTTCATTACCGCTATTAAACAACAGTTTTATCCATTAGCTCATATGCATAAATCCATCATGAACTGGCATAACTTTAGGTAGTTAAAGGGAATAAATATGAAATAATACACCTAGGAATTTAGGAGAAGAGCTCTTTTATTAGGGGTGGATTTGCAAAGCCAAGAAAATTTTCTAAAGATGGTAAGAAGAAACCTTTTAAGGGTAAAGCCAAGGAAAAGACCTCAAAAGGTAAAAACAAAAAGAATTCATCTATTAAGAAATAGGGAGAAAAAGTGATTTGTAAACATTTTTCAAAATAAGGCCATGATGAAACTCATTGCTGGAAATTACATCCTGAATTGAGGCCAAAGAAATCGAATAACAAAGGGAAATAGAAAAATGCTGCTACAACTCAACGTGATTTAGGATATGATTCAGGTGATGAATCTAAAATTACAGCCATAGGATTGAAGAACATGAAGTGAAAATAAATTGAAACTAAACCGAGTACCAGTACATCAAACTGTCACATAAACACTCCAAATGAAGAAGAAAGAATAGAATTGTTTCATGTGAGGGTCATATCCAAGCATACCAAGATTAACACATTGTTTGACAGTGGGTCACAAGCAAACTTAATCTCTGAAGATTCAGTCAAGAAACTTAACCTTCAGACCATACCACATCCAAAACCATATCCATTAGGTTGGATGTGTAAGGATGAAAATCTACAGGTTTCAAATAAATGTATATTGTGGTTTGCAATCACTGCAAATTTTGTTGACACAATTGAATTAGATGTGGTTCCGCTTGACATAACATGTATTGTATTAGGGAGCCCTTACTTATATGAGAGGAAAGTGATCTTCCATTTCCATGAGAACAAGTATAATTTATTCAAAGATGGCAAGGAGTTCATTGTTAGAGCACACCGCAAGAAGACAAACATTGCTTTGTAAATGTTGGACATGTAAAGAGGCTGGTAAATTCAAGTAAGAATTTTGTTCTTCTTATGATTAAGCCTAAAGCTCATATTAATCATGATTTTTTTGAAGGATGTGATCATAAGTTGAAATCATAATTATATGTAGGAATTTACAGGGTAAGTTCCTTAGATCAAGAACCAAAGGTCACCGCTCAAACAAATATCACAAATTAGTACACCAGTATAATCATGTCATTAAAACCCTCAAAGAGGGAAACAATCCACAGCCTGAGCCAACGCAGCCACTTCAGGCAATTTATTAATATAAAAAGAAAAGTTACATATGTTTCTCTCATAAACGGTTACCGGAAAAATGACCCTCCATGCTCTTTAAATAGAGATCATGGACCAATCGAGTGTTAAGCCATGGTTCAAGTGTCATTAATACCGAGGTGAGGGATAACCATCAAATCACTAAAAATCGTGACCGTCGGATTATAAGTTACAAATGTACATGGTAAAGAACACACTTTACCTAACTCTACACTAGACTAAGTTATTCTTAACTATTTCCTATGTGTCGGAATATCCTAACATCCACCCTTAAGAAAAACTTGGGATAGGATTGAAGGATTTACAAAGGTGACACAAAAGGAGCCTATTTCCTATGTGTCGAACTATCCTAACATCCCCCCTTAAGAACAAATTGATATAGGATTGAAGGATTTACAAAAGTGACACAATAGGAGAAGGAAGGAGGCATTAGAGCCTATCCCCCCTTAATGAAAACTTTCCTGAAGTCCAAGCATGGATCGAAGTTTGGTAAAATTCGCTTCTATGAGAGCCTTCGTAAAGATATCGACTACTTGATCATTGGTTGGACAGTAATGCACTTCAACAACATGATCATGAATGAGCTTTCTGATGAAGTGTATGTGAGTTCAATGAGTTTCATACGCTGATGCTGAACTAGATCTTTACATAGCTGAATGGCACTCTGATTATCACACCAAAGTGTAGTTGGATGTTGCTAATGAAGACCAAATTTAGACAGAATCTGACAAAGCCACATGGCTTCCTTGTTGGCTTCAACTGCACCATGATACTTTGCTTCTGCTGAAGAAAGAGAGATGGCACTTTGTTTCTTACAAGACCAAGTAATAGGTCCTAAACCAAGAGTGAATACATATCCTGCAGTAGACTTTCGATCATCAGGGTCACCAGCCCAATCAAAATTAGTGAAACCAATCAACAATGGAGATGCTCCTGTACTGTAATGAATCTCAAACTGAACTGTACCTAGAATATATCAAAGTGTTCTTTTAGCTGCTTTCTAATGACTTTCATGAGGTTGGTGCATAAACCAATCGACAAGACCAACGGCAAAGGAAAGGTCAGGACGGGTATGGGTTAGATACAAAAGTTTACCAACAAGTTGATGGTATAAGGTAGCATCAACTTCAGGGGTAGTACAGTTTACTGAAAGCTTGACTCCAGACTAAAAGGGAGAAGGGGCAGGCTTACAGTCTTCCATGTGAAAGAGGTGTAGAATATCACAGGCATACTTGGACTGAGAGAGGGTAAGGCCTTCCTTGGATTGCAAGACTTGAAGACCAAGGAAATAATGCAAGTGTCCTAAGTCTGTCATTTCAAACTTCTTTTTGAGGCTAGAATTCACATGGTTTATATGGTTTGGATCACTACCAGTAAGGATAAGATCATGACCATAAAGAACAAGGATGGTGAAGGAATTACCCACTTTCTTGGTGTAGATAGTGTTGTCAGAATGACACCTAGAAAAGCCATTATCTAAGAGAAATCTATCCATTTTGGCATACCAAGCCCGAGGAGCTTGCTTGAGACCATAGAGAGACTTCCTAAGGTGACAAATAAGGCTAGAGTTGTTTTGGATAAAGCCAGGGGTTGTTCCATGTAGATTTATTCATGTAAATATCCGTGTAAGAAGGCGGATTTAACATCCAATTGATGGACTTCCCATTTAAAGGAAGCAACAAGGGAAAGAACAAGGCGGATAGAATTCATTTTGGAAATAGGGGAGAAGGTTTCAGTATAGTCAATGCCTTCAACTTGTGAAAAACCTTTAGCAACAAGACAAGCTCTATGTCTATCCACTTTTCCATCTAGTCCAAACTTGGTTTTGTAAACCCATCTGCATTTGACAAGTTTTCTTCCTTTTGGAAGAGGAACAAGATCCCAAGTATTGTTTGCCAATAAGGAACGATAGTCTTCATTCATAGCTTCATCCAAATTTGGATGACCGAAGGCTTCTTCAAAGGTTTATGGATCAAGGTTTTCTGGAACTTGAGCCAATAAGGAAGAAGCTCTTTCAAACTGAGAACATGTACGTCGTCGATTGGCAGGGTCACCTGCAAGAGAACCTTCTACATCTCGAGTAGAGCGAACCCATCTTGGAAGTGGTGGAGTATAAGGAAAAATTTCAAGAGGTGGAGGAGGATTTTCATCCTCGCTGTCATCATCTGAACTAGAAGGAATGCTATTAAAAATAGAAGAGAGAGAGAGAGGTGGCACATATGTCGAATCAGGCTCGCAGGCCAAATTTGGCACACTTGCCGAACTAGGCTCGCAAACCGATATATTTTCATCAAATTTTACATCTCTTCTAATGATAATATTTTTGGATTTTGGTTGAAGAAGTCTATATCCTTTGACATCTTCATAATATCCAACAAAAATACATTTTTCACTCTTAGGTTCTAAGGTTTTATGTTTCGCATCTGGAATATGGGCCCAAGCATCACTTCCAAAAACACGAAAGTGACTTACATCTGGCTTGATTGAGCTCGAAGCTTGTTCTGGAGTTATATTCTTTAAAACCTTAGTAGGAGTGCGATTTACTATGTAATTTTCACAGTTAATGGCTTCTGCCCAAAAATTGAGACCAAGTCCTTTAGATTGAAGCATACAATTAGTCATTTCTTTTAAGGTGCGATTCTTCCTTTCAGCTACACCATTTTGTTGTGGAGTATATGGAACAATATGTTGCAATTGAATGCCATGCTCAGTGAAAAAGTTGATAAATTTGTTGTTAACATATTCTCTGCCATTTTCTGATCTTAACTTGAGAATTTGATGTCCAAATTGTTTCTCAACAAAGGCCTTAAAGGCCAAGAACATGTTAAAAACTTCACTCTTGAGTTTTAAGAAATATACCCAAGTGCGTCTGGAAAAATCATCAGTGAAGGTTAAGAAGTACTTGCAACTAGAGAAAGAAACAAAAGGAAGTGGACCACATAAATCACTATGCACAAGCTGCAAAGGGGCTGAAGCGTGCTAAGAGGCACGTTTGTCAAAACTATCCCGATGATGTTTTCCGAGTACACATCTAGAGCAAACACCATCCCGGCAAGATGCCATAGGAAGGCCCGTCACCATATTTTCCTTACATAGAGTTTGAAGAGAGTGATAGTTTAAGTGACCAAATCACTCATGCCAAAGTTTGCTCACATCATCATTATGAGCAACAAAAACAGAGGGAAGAGATGATGACCCAAAGTTGTCAAACTTATACAACCTTGTGGAATCATCAGCAATGCCAGTAGCTAAAATATGTTTAGGATCTTTGAGGTCCTTGATTACAACATCATGAGGTGAGAATTCCACTATTTTCCCTTCACTTGAATGAGTTATCTGATAAACAGATAGAAGGTTGCATGACAAGGTAGTGACACATAGTACATCATTAAACTGACCATTATCTAGATGAATGGTTCTAGATCCTACAACACTAAGAGATCTATCATCACCAACATAAATATGTTTGGTGTTACAATCATTTAAAGAAGAGAACATGGATTTATTTTTAGCCATGTATTAAAAATCTGAGAATCAATGTAAGCCATTCATGAGGAGAAGAAGAAGATACATTTAATGCATAACCATATCTTGATGCTTGAAAAACACAATGAAAGTCACCATACACGAAGATGAAGGTGAAGAGTGCTCCAAATTGATGTTGTGCTTCTTCATTGCTACTTCTAAGGCTTCCATCTTCTTAAAACATTTGGACTCTATATAGCCATCCCGATTGCAAAAGTTGCAATGTCTATCTATCTTCTTCCCTTCATTTTGATTTTCCTTATTATTTTGGTGATTTGATTTTTTAGTTTGCGGCTGAAATTGCTTAGGGCCCTTGTTTGGTTTAGGACCATATTTTGTAGGATACTTCTTCTTGGGATTCTTTTGATATGGTTGTTGTTGGGCTGCTAAGGCTTTCTTAGAAGCATTTCCAGTAGTAATAAGACCGAGGTGTAAAATTTTTTCTTGTTCTCTTATCAAAGAATCACAAAAGGCATCAAAAGAGGGATTCTTGTAGGTGGTTCCTGAAGAAATGATGGCCTCTCTGGTGGAATGGAAGGTGGAAACAAATACAGAGTATGCAGGACCAAGCTTAGCAAGAATGCAATATATGAGGCTACCATCGTCTTTTTTGATCTTACAACCTTCTAAAAAAATTTGGAGGGTCTTAAATTTGGAAAAAAAATCTTCAATGGAGGAGAAATTATTGGGGCCCAACGTAAGCAGCTCATTTTCAAGTTGGTGGGCCCTGATTTGATTTTGAATGCCAAAAACAATTTTTATCTTTTCGAAGGCCTCATCAGGGGTATCAATGTCAAGGATATGAAATTGAAGATCTTGAGAAATGGACATTCCTATCAACCCTCATGCTTGATCTTGTTTATTTTCCCATTTAGCAGCTTTAACATCATTGGAAGGTTTAGTTTCTTTTCCTATGGCTATTCTATAAAGCCCTTTACTTCTAAGTATATCTACCATGTGAGGTAGCCATTGGAAATAATTGGTGTTGTTAAGAATAACCGGGCATGCACTTTCCATTTAAAAAAAAAACTAACCCCATGAAAAGTTGAAACTAACTAATCCAATGGAAATATCTCGAAACATTAGGCCTTTTAAAAAAAAACGGCTCGAAAAACGGCTTCCGGATGAAGAAGTTATGCCTTTTGAAAAATCTGAGTTGTAGATGCTGAATAGTTACGGGAATGGGATGAAGTGCGGCTTTAAAAAGAACAATTCCGCCCCTTGGAACAATTTTTTTTTACAAAAGAAGCTTGAGAAGGAGACTTGAAGCCAAGACCTCTATTCTCATAAACTAACCCCTCACCAAGTGAGATAGTAAAAGGATCACGTTATTGTATGAAAGGAGGAAGGGTTTTTTTTTTTTTTTTTTTTTTTTTTAACTCTTCGGTGTGCGTGCCTTTTCCTACACAAAAAAATATAAAAAAAAGAAAAAAAAAATGAAATGAAATGCCTTCTAGCAGAATTTTAGTTTCTCAGTTAACCTTACCGGCAACTATCACATTTTTCACTATTTCTAATTTGCCAAGATCGCACAAAGACGCGGCGAAAGAGCATACGTAGCAAAAAAATCCCTTCTCTGATTTCTGATTTGCCAAGATCGCACGCAGCGCATAGCAAAGAGCATACACATAGAAAAGGGTATAGATCCGGCAAATAAATAAAACCTAAAAACCGGAAATTAAAAGAGTAAACCGAAATAAGCATAACTATTAACAAATATAGCTGCAAAACAAATGCTTTATACCTCCAAATCTAAACTGTCATAACTTGAGCAGCTGGAAACCTTTTCGCATGAAACAAAAGGCATTCCTCACTGTAACAAATTCTTCAAACATAACCAAGCAGTTCTCCAAGCCCAAAAAAGTTCAGAAATAGTAGATCTACAAAACGGCATCTGCATGCAATCAAACCGGCTTCGGATTTTGATCAACAATAGACGCGGCCCTCAAAATAGCTCTGATACCATGTAGGAATTTATAGGGTAAGTTCCTTAGATCAAGAACCAAAGGTCACCACTCACAAACAGATCACAAATCAGTACACCAGAATAATCACGTGGTTAAAACCCTCAAAGAGGGAAACAGTCCACGGCCTGAGCCAACGTGGCCACTTCCGGTAATTTATTAATATAAAAATAAAAGTTATATATGTTTCTCTCATAAATGGTTACTGGAAAAATGACCCTCCATGCTCTTTAAATAGATATCATGGAAAAATTGGGTGTTATTCCACGGATCAAGTGTCATTAATACTGAGGTGAGAGATAACCTTCGGATCACTATAAATTGTGAATGTCGTATGGTAAGTTACAAATGTACATGGTAAAGAAACACACTTTACCTAACTCTACACTAGACTAAGTTATTCTTAACTATTTCCTATGTGTTGGAATATCCTAACATTATGTGATGTGGTTAATGGAAATCATGAGATGTTTCAGGAGCCAATTGGATTGCCTCCAAAAAGGGAAATTCAACATGAGCTTCAGTTGCAACAAGATTGTTCTCTTCCAAGCATCGGTATGTATCACATGTTGATAATGGAGAATGTTGAAATAAAGAGGCAAATCAAAAATATTTTGGATAAAGGAATCATAAGGCCAAGCCCCTTGCCATGTGGTTCACCCATAGTCTTGATACCAAAGAAAGATGGGACTTAGCGCATGTGTGTAGATTTTCGAGCTTTGAACAAGATTACGGTAAAAAAGCGTTACCCACTCCCAAGAATAGATGATTTGATTGATCAGCTGAAAGAAGAAAATATTTTCACTAAGTTATATTTACAAAGTGGATATCATCAAGTAAGAATTGAAGAAAGTGATATATGGAAAACTACATTCAAAACCAAACAAAGACTCTTTGAGTGGCTAGTTATGCCTTTTGGTTTATGTAATGAACTAGAAACTTTCATGTGAGTTATGGATAGTTTTTTGCATCCATTCCTTGATGACTTTGTTATTTTTTACTTAGATGACATTTTGATTTTCAGCAAAACAAGATAATATCATGTCTTGCATGTGAATAGAGTGCTTGATATTTTGAAGAAAGAGAAATTGTTTCTTAAGATGTCAAAGTGTGATTTTGGAAAGACTTATTTGGTCTATTTTGGACATATTGTAGAAGGAGGAGAATTGATGATTGATCTTCTAAAGTGGAGGCCATTGTGAATTGTCCCACACCCACAACAGTTACAAAGGCAAGAAGTTTCTTAGGTGTAGCTCAATATTGGAGGAAATTTATTGCTAACTTTTCTTCCATTGCAGCTCCTATGCATGTAGTGACAAGTGTGAAGAAAGGATTCCAATGGGGAGGCAAACAATAGCAGGCTTTCAAATATTTAAAAGACAAGATCAGTTCAGCTCCAGTCCTTGCATTACCAAATTTGAGACATCCATTTGAGATACAAATCGATGCTAGTGACTATGCCATGGGCGCAGTACTTTTGCAGCTTGGTAAGCCTATCGCTTTTCATTCTGAAAATTTTAATGGTGTTGTGACTAATTATCCTAAATATGATAAAGAACTATATGCATTGGTACAAAGTGTCAATAAGTGTAAACAATACTTTATGGGTAAAGAGACTATTGTACATACCGATCACCAACCATTACAGTACTTGCAGTCGCAAAAAAAAATGTAGCAATCAAGACATTTCATGTGGATGGGATTTCTCCAACAGTTTCACTTGGTTATAAGGTACAAGAAAGGTATTTTCAATAAATTTGCAGATATGATTTCAAGACCAATCATTATGTTATGCTTTACTTAAAAATGATTCTGTTTTACATGAGAGTTACATAGAACAATATGCACATGACATTGATTTCAAAGATGTGTATGCTAGTTTGAGTGAAGGGAATAAATTTGAAGAAAAATATTATCACATGCATAAAAATTTGTTGTTTCATTTGGGCGATCTATGTATTGCACAAAGATAGAGGCTAAGTGTCATGAGAGAATCTCATTCTTCTCTTATTTCTGGATAGTTTGGGGTAAGCAAACAATGGCGCATCTACAGAGGTATTTCTATTGGCCTCGCATGATAGATAATGTGTCACATTTTATAAGAGGTTGTTCTATGTGTGCAAAAAGTAAGCCTAGTAATAGGAAGCTTGGATTGTACATGCCACTACTGGTACCATCAAGGCCATGGGAGAGTGTCTCCATGGACTTTGTTGGAGGTCTACCTATGACAAGAAAGCAACATGATTATCTTTATGTAGTTGTGGATATATTCAATAAAATGTGTATACTTATGCCATGTAAGAAAACCATTACTGCTGAACAAACTGGTGAAATTTATTTTCAACATGTTTAGGTTCATTTGGATTGCCCACTTCTATTGTTAGTGACAGGGATTCTAGGTTCACTGGAAATTTTTGGTCAAATCTATGGAGAATGATGGACACAAAGTTGAAAAATAGTACCAATTTTCATCCACAACTAGATGGAAAAACCGAGGTGGTGAATAGAACATTTGTGCATATCTTGAGAGGATATTTCATCAAACATCCTAATTTGTGGGATGAACAACTGCATTATATTCAGCATGCTTACAATTGGGCAAAGCACTCTTCAACACAGACCTCACCTTTTGAAGTATGCTTTGGGTATTTGCCAAAATCGCCATTAGAACTCATCTTTGGGAAGGATGTTGCAATTGATAGCCATAGTGACATTGATAAGGCTGGAAAGTTCATTGACAAAATTTATATTATACATCAACAGGTTCAAGAACAACTTGAGAAAAGTCAAAGTAAATAAAAAGAGAGGCATGAAAAACACCGAGTTGATCACAAATTTCAAGAGGGAGATGAGGTATGGCTGCACATTAGCAAAGAAAGGATGCAAGGGGAAGGTAAAAAGCTCAAAACCATTCACTATGGTCCTTTCAAGATCATAAAACAAGTTGGTAATAATGCATTCCAACTTGACTTTCCTTCTTACATGCAAATGTATTCAGTTGTTAATATGGAAAACTTAGGCTTGTATGAGCCACCTTTGATTGATGATCAAGGAAGTTATGTTTAGCTACCTTCTATTGAATATTTCTTGCCAGAATTTCTATATGAGCTCAATGAAGATACAATTCTTGATAGGAGGACAAGAGCATCAAAGAGGGGAAGTGTTGATTACCTTCGAGTTGGGCTCAAAGGCACTAAACCAAGCAAGGAAAAATGGATGGAGGTTGGAAAGGTGAGGGAGTTGTACCCTCATATAATGAATAGGTAATCAAGTATTTTGGGGTCCAAAGCTTCCCAATGGGGAGGAATGATTAGAAGTTCATAATTTTTTCTCAAAATGCAAAGTTACAGGATTGGGTTGAAACTAAGATGGTTGCATAGATCTCATCTTCCTAATTTTGGTGCCATGAACGGTTCAAAAAACCAATGTCGTATGAGGAAGATATCGCATTCTAATCGAAATGCCAAATAGTTAAATTGCGACAATTTGACCAGGTTTAACTGGGGTACATAGTCAGCAAAGTGGGTGGATGTATATTCAGCAAAAAGGAATATTCCTCGAAATATTCCTTCACTAGGCCAATTGTGGCTTGACAAGTGTTAGCTTTTTATTTGTAGCTTTTTGTTCATGGTATGGTTTTGGAGGGCCAATGAGAAGCTGCCACGTGGCCAGCCCTGAGGCCACCACGTGGCCCTGCAACCGCATTATAAAATTTTGTTGAGGGTCTGCAGGAATCGCCCCCAGACCTCCCACTTGGCACACACATGACTTACCGAATACTATCCGCAATGTTTCTTAACAATCGTAGTTGTCAGATTGTATTTAAATTGTAATGAAATGGAGCATGGGGAGTTGGGAACCGCCAATGGTCCCAACCTGCCAGCAATCCCCATGTCATATGTCACATGGAAATGTTAATTAACCACCCTCTGCGCGATCTACGAAACCCACAGCATAAACACGATTCAACCACAGTTTAAACGCAAGCTCTGCCCGACGGTTCTACTAACCACCACGATGACCGTGGTTTGGGGGTGCATGTGCCCAACCGCAACATTTAATGCAACAGTTAGATTTGGCGGAAGTTTAGGGGCATGTCTAAAGTGGCGGAAATTGCCATTTTTAACTCTAGTTAAGTGGAGTTCTCCACTTTTACTAGAGCTTTCCTAGGTGAAATTGGGCAAAAGTGTAGGAGGCCCAAATTTTCGACCATTCAAAGTGAATAAAGAGTCATTTTTACTAATTGGAGAATTTTGGACCCATTGGTGCAGAGAAAACAACCATTAGAGCACTGTAACTACATGTAATAACAAAATTTTGAGCATAATGAAATATGGACAAGCCATTGGGAGCTGGACCAGTGGATGTAACCTAGGAGGGGTTAACTGCTTCATCATGCCTACTGTGTAAATTTAATGTGGTGACTTATTCCTTTGTTTTAAATTGTTTTTCGGTGTTATTTATGCTTGTTTTATGCTTCTAATTCACCTGAAATCATCTACAATTCATGGAAAAACACCTTAAGCCTCATGCAAACTAATGAACTAATTATGCACATGTTTATAAATTGAAAAGACACTTAGCACAACAAAACTAATACAATAATTTCATATCAGGAGCCTACAGATTGCTCCAAAATGGGCAGACGGTTGAGACAAGGATGCAAATTATATCCTCTGTTATTTATATTAATCATATATGCTTTTAGCGGAGGAATACAAATTATGAAGGAATTAGGCGCAATTAAGGGAAGCAGGATTTCCAGAAACAACCAGTTATCACATCTATTATTTGTAGAGGACATTCTTTGTGCAGGGAATTCTAAACTCGCTGAATGGGAACAATTTTGTCCAAGGGAGGCTAAACTCGCTGAATGGGAATCCTTTCATAATATTTTTCAAATTTTTCACAGGGTTTCTAGTCTTTGTGTACATAACGATAAATATGAGCTTATCTCGGATGCGGGAAACTCATCCGAATTAAAAGGCACAATGTCCCTGTTTGGGGTGAGGATTTGATCTTTATCTCTTAGGTTTAAATATTTGGGATGTATCTTGAAACCCAAAAAAATTATAAGATATTTGATTGGGACTCACTCATTGCAAAATTTGAGAGCACTTTGCTCAGATAGGACCATAAATGGCTACCAATGGGAGGCAGGTTAATCATGGTCTGGGAAGTTTTTCAAAGAATCCCTGTGTTCTGGATGCAAATTTTCCAAACTCCACACACTATCATAAAAAATATTGAATTTATTGTAGAAAATTTTATGTGGTCTGAATCTGACCCTCATAAAAGGATCATGCTTGTTGGACTAAACCTCATCTCTAGACCTGTAAACAAAGGTGGTTGGGGAATATAGAACATCAAAAGCTTCAATCATGCTATCTCGATGAGCAGTCTATGGTGTATGTTTGGGGAAATAGGTTTGTAGAAATACATCATGATGGGAAAGTATATTTCTCAGGGTGATATGGAGGTGTGGATACTGGTAGGGACACCATCGAAATCCTGCTTTTATGCCATTTGGAGAAGTCTAAGGATTGTGATTCCATGGTTATACAACAATCTACGTTGGCTCATTGGGGATGAGTAGATAATTGAAGTGGGATTGGATTCCATCAAAGGTATGCAGGGAATTCATCTTCTATCGGTCCCATTAATGAACTTCCTCATCCTGCAGGGCCTAAAAAATTTGGCCAGTATTGGGAGGGGAAAAATATTGCCTGAATCCTCCATTTCATGGACACACGCATGTGATCTTGGGATTAATATGTTTATGGAGGCTGAGTGGGAAAAATACAGAGGAAATATCTATCAGTTTGGCATCTCCTTGTCCACCCGACCATATAGACTTGTGTGAAATGAAAAAGTAATTGAGGGTTGCATTGCAGCTTCGGAAGCATATGAGAATATCATATCCTGCTCACTATTCCTCCCCTTTATTTATTTTACTGATCGTCTACAGAGATGAGAGGTACCACTTAATATCTTGTGTTTTTCATGGTTAACCCTCCACAAGTGTATTCTCACTTAGGACTCCTTTTTGAAGAAAGGTTTTATTGGCACTGGTAGATGTTCGCTTTGTAAGTTAGTGGATGAGGATTGTTTCAATATATTCATCCTCTTCCCATTCACCATGGACATTTTGAAGAAGGTGATTTCACTCTTGGGATTAAAAATTGAAGCAAACTACACTTCTGTGGTAACTTGCATAAGTGCTTGGGAATGATAAAATTGGGTTTATAGAGTAGTTCCTCTCTATCTCTTCTGGGGTATTTTGCGTGCTAAGAAATAATAGATCTTTGAAGGATCCTCCCTTGATGCATGATATGATTAAGGTATGTTAGTAATGTTGTGCTAATTCCTCTTTCAGATTTTAAAACAAATTCTTTTCATGTGCTTAAGGATTCAAGTTCTCTTAAAATTTAACTGAGACTCATGAGTGGTTTTTATGTTAATTTTATGAATAATTTAACATAAAACAAAAAATAAACAGCAACAATAAAATGTACAGTATATCACCATACAACACATCAACACAAGGATTTGATGAAGGAATTCATCCCTCCTGGGCAACATCTCCTTCATCCGGCTTCCATGGCTTGGGCCTCTATATTATGCTCAAATTTGCAAAATGATGTGTTTACAACGATTTTTGGATCCTAAAAATTGTTTCATTGAGTCCATAACACTCAAAAATGGTATATTAGCCTCTCTCTGCTCCTAATTTGGTTGAAAATTGGATGAGTTAGGACTCGTCCTAGTTTTCCCACAATTCGCTCCACAGAGTGCACAAAATTTTGGTCGATCCTACAAATATGCCCAGAATTTGGCAAAAATATCCTATAATTTTGTCGACCGGTAGCACAAATTGTGGCATGATTAATTTCTTTAATAACACCTATAAACCTAATTAGCGCTCATTAAAACCGCATTAGGTGTTAATTAAGCCGAGATTAAAATTTTAATAGTGCACTTAAGGTTAGTGCCTCTTGGGCTCCGCTTGTGGTCCGAGGTATAGGTCATATGGTGGTTCGTTTCGGGGGTTGGCCCCCACTCCCCCCCAGCTGTGCATTATATACAATTTAAATATAAGTGGCACTCATATATAGTTAAGAAACATCGTGTAGGCGGAGTGGTAAACGACTTAGCCTGTGCTTAGGAGGTCAGGTCGAACCCTGACGCCTCCACTCAGACTATTATGAACCATTTGGTGGCTCACGGGTTGCTACATGGCGACTTGTGGCCCTACCACATGGTAGATTTTGATTAGCTTCCTTCAACAACCCTAAATCAAACCACAACGCACCACTTGGTTCTGTAGAATTGTGCCACTTGGCACCCATCCATTCGCTGAATAAATAAGTTAACTAGTTCGTTGACCTACCCAGTCAGCATGCCACGTCAACAATACAGACTGTTGACTAGGTTCCATGTCTACATAATTTTTTTCCAAATTCGCATGTTTAGGAAAACAGACAGAACATGTTTCTACAGACATACAAAGTCCATTTCGTGTGAAATGAGTTGCGCCAGATTGAGAACTACGAGAACTACGCAGTCATTAAGGTTTTGTGTCATTATGAGAACTTGATTTTTGAGCATAATTCTAAGCACCTGATCATTCCTCCCCACTAGAAACGTTTAGACCCCAAAAGATCATATTCAGTTGTTGAACAGGTGAGGGTACAATTCCCTCACCTTCCCAATTTCAATCCATTTGGCTTTTGAAGGATTTGTTCCTTTAATCCCCACTCAAAGATAGTCGACACTTCCTCTTTTTGATGTCCCTGTTCTTTTGTCAAGTATGGTGTCTTGCCGAAGCTCATTAAAAATTATAGAGAAAGTCTTCAATAGATTGAGGTTGAACATTCACTCCTTGATATTAAATCAAAGGAGGCTCATACAATCTTAAATTCTCAACATTAACAATAGAGTAATTTTGCATATATGACGGAAAATCAAGCTTGAAGGCATTGTTGCCAATATTTTCCAGAATTTTGAAAGGGAAATAATGGATTGGTTTAAGCTTTTTTCCTTCTCCTTGAAGCCTCTCCTTGCTATTGTGAACCCAAAATTCATCACCAACTTGAAACTTATGATCCACTTCATGTTTGTTGAGTCTCACTTTGTACTTGCTTTTCCTTTTTTCTAGTTGATCTTGGATTGTTTGATGGATCAACTGAATTTTCTCTATGAATTTATTTTCTTTATCTATGTCTCTATGCCCATATATAGGCACATATTTTTCCAAAAATGAGATCCAATGGAGATTTTGGCAAGTATCCAAGATATGCCTCAAACAATGATGTTTGTGTAGAGGGATGTTTTGCACGGTTGTAGGCATGCTAAACGTAATGCAATTGTTCATCCCACAACTTAGGATGTTTTCTACAATATCCTCGAAGAAGATGACTGATTTTTCGATTGACCACTTCGATTTGACCATTTTTTTGTGGATGAAATTTTTTGCACTTCTTCAACTTAGTTTCCATCAAGTCCCACAATCTTGATAAAAAATTCCCAACAAATTAAGAATCTCGATCACTTTCAATAGATGTAGGCAACCCAAAATGATCCCAAAATTTTTGAAAGAAACAATGAGTTGTTTGTTCATTTGTGACTTTCTTTTTACATGGCAACAATATACATATCTTGTTTAACCTATCCACAACTACATACAATAATCATGAGATATTTTTGACAAAGGAATACCTCTTACAAAATCCTTCAAAATACTCTCCCATGGATGTGAAGGAACCAGAAGTGGTGTGTGCAATCCCAATGTCCTATTACTAGGCTTACTGACTGCACACAATCAACAACCTTTAATGAAACGTGACACACTTCCAAGCATATGAGGCCAATAATAATACCTCTGAAGATTTCCCACTATTTTTCTTACACAAAAATGTCCAACAATAAGAGAAGTGAATACTTCCCTTATGACATTCACTCTCTCCACCTGTGGAATACAAAGCTTTCCCAAATGATACAACAAGCTATTATGTACAAGGTAATCCAGTTCATCAACTTGGCCACCTTGAATCAAGTTTGTATAAACATCTTGAAATTCATTATCAAATACATATTTCTCAACATAACTTTCATGTAAAAAATAAGTATTCTTGAGTAAAGTAGCTATAATAATAGGCCTACAAAGCATATCATAAAACTTGTTGTATATAGCTTTCTTATACATGATGACCAAGTGGAATTGTTGTAAGAAACCCATCCATCAAAAGTGCTTTGACTGTTGCAACTTATTTTGTGATTGCAAGCATTGCAATGGTTGGTGGTCGGTGTGGATGATGGCTTCATTTCCCATCAAATAGTGTTTCCACTTTTTCAGACTTTGAACCAACACATATAGCTCCTTGTCATAAGTAGGATAATTTATCACTGCACCATTGAAAATTTTGGAATGAAATGAAATGGTCTTACCATGTTGTAAGAGGACTACACCCATGGCATAGTAACTTACATCGGTTTGAATATAAAAGGGCTATCTCAAGTCCAGTAGTGCTAGTATTGGGGCTAAAATGATCTTCTCTCTCAAAGCATCGAATGCTTTTTTTTTCTTTCCTCCCCACTGGAAGACCTTATTGACACTAGTCAATGCATGTAATGGAACTGCACTAGAATAAAAATCAGCAATGAACTTCCTCCAATATTGTGCTGCTCCTAGAAAACTTCTTACCTTAGTGACTATCTTGGGTGTTGTCCAATTCACAATGACCTCAACCTTAGAGGGGTTTATCTTCAGCTCACCTCCTCCAACAATATGTCCCAAATACATTAAAGAAGTTTTACCAAATTATATTTTTACATCTTCAAAAACAACTGATATTTTCTTAAGACATCAAGCACCTTTCTTATATGCATGACATGTTCATCTCGTGATTTTCTGAATATCAAAATATCATCTAAGTATACAATGACAAACTCATCAAGAAATGGTCTGAACGCATCATCAAAACTCTCATGAAATTAGTTGGAGCATTGCAAAGACCAAAAGGCATAACAAGCCACTCAAACAATCCTTGTTTAGTTTTAAATGTGTTCTTCCATATGTCCTCTTCAACTATTCTAACTTGATAGTAACCACTTCTTAAGTCTAACTTAGTGAAATACTTTGCATACCTCAACTGATCAAGAAAATCATCTATTCTTAGGAGTGGATAAAAATTCTTTACCATGACTTTGTTTAGTGCATGGAAATCTATACACATGTGCCATTTTCCATCCTTCTTGGGCACCAACACAATCAGTGAACCACATGGAGAGGTAGATGGATAAATGATCCCTTTATTCAACAACTCTTATATTTTCCTCTTGATTTCTTCACTTTCCATTATCGACATGTGATACATGTCAATATTAAGGAGTGGACAATCCTCCTGTAACTGTATCTCATGCTGGATTCCCATCTTGGGAGGTAACCAATTTGGTTCCTGAAACATCTTGCCATGCTGACTTACCACATCAACCAATTCAGATTTCAATTTATCATCACAACCTTCAAAAGATTCATAAACATATCATTCTTTTTTTTATCATAAGAATCACAAAGTTTTTGCTTGAATTTACTAGTCTTTTCATTTTCCCGACATTAAATAAAGAGAGGTTTAGATTTTTGTGATGTGCTCTCACAATATATTCCACTCCATATTTGAACAAGTGGTATTTTTTCTCATGGCGATAGAAGACTTCTTTCCTATCATATATATAAGGACTATCCAAAACAATTCTTGATATGTCAAGCGGTACAACATCTAACTCAACTTCATCAATAAATTTTATGGTGATTGCAAACTGAAAAATACGTTTTCTTGTAACCTGTAAATTTGTATCCTTGGTTATCCAACCCAACGGATATGGTTTGTGATGAGGTATGGTTTCAAGATAAAATTTATTGACTAAGTATTCAGATATTAAGTTTTCTTGAGACCCATTATCAAATAGTGTGTCAACTTTTTTATGTTATGAGATAACTCTTACATGAAACAACTTTATTCTTCTTTCTTCACTTAGAGTTCTATTGTGACAATTTGATGAAATAATACTTGCTAAGGCTTATTTTCCCTTTGTGACCATGGTTGCAATTTTAGTCTCATCACCTGAGTCAGATCCAAGATCCTTTTGTGTGGTAGCGGTTGTCTTTTGTTTCCCTCTGTTGTTGAATATTTTAGGCTTCAATTCTGGATGAAGCTTCCAAACGTGGGCTTCATTGTGACCCTCTTTGGAATAGTCTTTACATTTGGTTTTCTCCCCTTCATTTTTAATGGATTCATTTTTTTTTCCCTTTGAAACCCTTTCCTTTTTCACCACCCTTAAATGGTTTCTTTTTACCTTCTTCTGGTACATTTTTCCCTCTTGCCTCAAGGTCTATAGCTTGCACACATACCTCATCTAGACTAGTGGGATTGAACATGAGGATGGTATGTTTTAGATAACTGTGTAAACCCCCCATATATTTCAGTAAGGCATCTTGAGAATGAAAATCAACACCTAACATAAGAGCTATTTTTCTAAATTCTTGAGTGTAATCTTGCACATTTTGACTTTTCAATTGTCTAAAATTTTTCTAGTTCATAATGGATTTTTGCATGTAAGCTAGAGGGTAGAATTTCCTTTTAATTCCAACAATGAAATCAGACCGAGAAATTGAGATCTTACCGTGTTTTTTAATCTCATCTTGTGTCCTTGATTCCCACCATACAAGTGTTGCACCCTCCATTCTCAAGGAAGCCAATTGAATCTTTATGTCATCCTCTTCAAGGTTCTGAATTTTGCAATAAACCTCCAACTGAAGAATCCAATTATCCAGTTCTCTGCATTCACTTCACCATTATACATCAGTAGCTCAAATTTAACATCCATTTTAAGTAAGGGTGATTTACCAGTTCCTTTTGAAGTATGTGTATGAACAAGTGGAAGGGTTGTGGTACTGGAATATGATGAAGAGGAAGGTGAAGATGGTGGTGAGGATGATGGTGGAGTGGGTGGTGGTTTATCACCATTTCCATGACCTTCTCCTAGAGGACCCTCTCATCTAGGAGGCCTAGAAATTTCTCCCTGCATCCTTAAATTCCTCTCCTC
Organism: Pinus albicaulis; assembly: GCA_034641835.2. Classification (NCBI taxonomy): domain Eukaryota; kingdom Viridiplantae; phylum Streptophyta; class Pinopsida; order Pinales; family Pinaceae; genus Pinus; species Pinus albicaulis. The sequence continues at coordinate 114,907,394 of CM076569.1, forward strand.
ATAGAGGACCTTTACCATCTCTTTCATATCAAAAAATGTCTATTTGAATGCTCTCTCCTCTTTTGTCATGGTAGGTTCTCCTTTCATGAGGCATGCTTACTGGACACTCAATTTCAATTTGAGGATGTTCTAGTGTTGAAGACTTTGGAAACCTTGCCATTCTTCCTCTTGAACCAACTATAGGGCTTTCAACCAACTTCCCTTCTCCTCTTTTGAGTTTTAACCTTCTAAGCATGACACAAACCGACAAAAAATTAGATCCCTTCTTGTACAAAAAAACCTAGTTGCTTTGATACCAAAATGATCCGATTAAGTTATGTTAGTAATCTTGTTCTAATTTGTCTTTCAGATTTTAAAATAAATTCTTTTCATGTGCTTAAGGATTCAATTTCTCTTGCAAGTTGATTGAGACTCATGAGAGGTTTTTATGTTAATTTTATGAAAAATTTAACATAAAACAAATACTGAACAACAACAATAAAATGTACAGTAAATCACCATACAACACATCAACACAGTGATTTGATGAAGGATTTTACCCCTCCTGGGCTACATCTCCTTGGTCCAGTTTCCATGGCTTGGACCTCTATTATGCTAAAATTTGCAAAATGGTGTGTTTAAAATGCTTTCATGCTCCTGAAACCTATTTCATTCAGTCCTAAATACTAAAAAATGATACCTTAGCCTCTTTTTCCTCATGATTTGGTCGAAAATTGGATGAGTTATGACCTCCCCTAGTTTTCCCATAACTCGCTCCACAAACTGCACAAAATATGGGCTAGTCCTACAAATCCACCCAGAATTTGGGAAATTGTTCTGTTAGGTCTCCGTAGTTTGCAAGACTGGAAAGAAAAAACGCTGCAGAGCCTACATCCAAACCCCTTTGGAATCCTAGGATCTATCCCTCCTAGATTCAGTGTATAAATTTGAATAACTGTTAAATTATTCACCGAGATTATCCTGATCACACACTATTTGAGCTTCTTGCATAATACATAACCTCTTCTACTATTGATCATCAATTTGCGGAAATAAAAACAATCGCATGCGCACATTAAAACCATAAACAATCACACATATAAACACAATATTTATGGGAAAGCTTAAAGCTGAAAACCCAAAATATCTGTATATTATATATGTCATAGAGATCATGTAACGATCATCATACAAAGCTCCTCACAAGCTCTCATTATAATCTCCACTTGCTACACACTAATCAGGCCCAATCTTGCAAATCCCATGCACCGATCTTTGCTAGCCTTTAGCCTGCCTCTACTGCGCAATCCCTGCTGAAGAATGCCTCTTGATGAGAATGAATTACCCTAGCATTGCTCACGCAATATTTATAGGCATCTCTACTAAGTGTTGGATGCAAAGCATGCATCACTTATAGTCACAACTGATAGTCACACTTGCCCTTTCACCTATCTTTGCACTGGTCTCCACTGAAACTGTCCATGCACTGAAGTTAAATGATGTATTCTTTAGTTGATTAATGAGTTTATAATTAGTGAATTAATAATAATTAATTCACACCACTCTCACTAATTGTATCAATCAGTTAAACTAGATACAAATAGCTCAACTATGTTTAGATTAGTTAAACTGAACGCAACTCCATTAACTTCTTTAATCAACTCCACCAAACTCTCTCACATGAGTTCTAACTGAAGTATCCATGCAATAGCTCCACATAACCCTCAAGAATAGCGTAATTCCTTCTGTAAGCTTCTGTGCCACATCTGTGCACTTAACTGAAGTGCTCCAAGAGAATAAGATAATGTTTAGAGTCCAAATATTATTAAGAGCTAATAATATTCGACATATCTATTTTTAGATTGGAAATCTAAAAATAGATTCCACCCAATATGTCTAAAAATAGACATAGTCTAAAAATAGACTTTGCGACAAAAATCACCTGTGTGGTCCCCACCTAGTTTAGGTGATCACTTTCCAACTAGGATCAGGAATGATGTTTCAGGATGCCTCCTTCACTATTTCTTGTTGTAATCTTCAACACTCCCTCTCAACAAGAAAGGACTGTCTTTGCATGTGACATGCAAATCCATGCATTTGCCCTGCAACCTTTACATGCGCCATGCAACTCCATGCATCTGCTCTGCAACTCCTCTGAAACTGAATAGGCTCCAAACAACTCAATCAGTCTGATGCATCTATCATCAAAGTCTTCGACTTCTGCTGGGCCCAACTGCACATGTCATCAGGAACCACTGCGCTATTGAACTCTTGCACCCATGCACTCTGCAATTGTTGTCAACTCTGAATCGCGCTCCAGTATCTAACACTGTCACTTTGATCTGCCTACATCAATCCAACTGATCATGCTACTGCTGCACTGTGGGCACCTCGTAGCCAGGTTCAATTCATGAGATCCACACCATCTCATGAATCCTGCCCAGAAATCTCCTCATGGGATTACTCATGCATGTCGCCCCACCTCTCACCTGGTGGTATAGCTGCATGCACTCCCTCTGCCCATCTGGCACGAAATTTCTCTACATGAGTGGTTTCTTCCACTCCATGATCCTCATCTTGTGGTTGCTCCACATCCCAAGGTTCACTATTACCTGCATTCAAAAATTACTCCCTCTCAAGCATCAATTGCATGTCTTTCTTGCACTTCCCAACAATAGGAAGCTCCGTAGACATCCCATCTACTTCAAGTCTGTAGAGATTATTTGCTCAAATCCCAACCTTCTTGACTTGTCCTTCCTCATCCACACTAAATCCTACACTCCGAAGCTCATCCTTGCAGTGGAAAAACTTTGTCAAGTATACCGGAATAGTGTCATGCTTCTCCATTTTTATTTTCCTGAGTTTATCCTAAAACTCAACCGCTTCAATGCTTTGCAATTGCTCCAATGATCAATATCGATCTGATACCATGTAGAAATTTGAATAACTGTTAAATTATTCACCAAGATTATCTTGATCACACACTATTTGAGCTTCATGCATAATACATAACCTCTTCTACTATTGATCATCAATTTGTGGAATTAAAAACAATCGCATGCACACATTAAAACCATAAAAAATCACACATATAAACACATTATTTATGGGAAAGCTTAAATATGAAAACCCCAAATATCTGTATATTATATATGTCATAGAGATCATGTAACAATCATCATACAAAGCTCCTCACAAGCTCTCAGTATAATCTCCACTTGCTACACACTAATCAGGCCCAATCTTGCAAATCCCATGCACCGATCTTTGCTAGCCTTTAGCCTGCCTCTACTGCGCAATCCCTGCTAAAGAATGCCTCTTGATGAGAATGAATTACCCCAGAATTGCTCACGCAGTATTTATAGGCATCTCTACTAAGTGTTGGATGAAAAGCATCCATCACTTATAGTCACAACTGATAGTCACACTTGCCCTTTCACCTATCTTTGCACTGGTCTCCACTGAAACTGTCCATGCGCTGAAGTTAACTAATGTATTCTTTAGTTGACTAATGAGTTTATAATTAGTGAATTAATAATAATTAATTCACACCACTCTCACTAATTGTATCAATCAGTTAAACTAGATACAAATAGCTCAACTATGTTTAGATTAGTTAAACTGAACACAACTCCATTAACTTCCTCAATCAACTCCACCAAACTCTCTCACATGAGTTCTAATTGAAGTATCCATGCAATAGCTCCACATAACCCTCATGAATAGCGTAATTCCTTCTATCAGCTCCCGTGCCACATCTGTGCACTTAACTGAAGTGCTCCACGAGAATAAGATAATGTTTAGAGTCCAAATATTATTAAGAGCTAATAATATTCGACATATCTATTTTTAGACTGGCAATCTAAAAATAGATTCCGCCCAATATGTCTAAAAATAGAAATCCATCTATTTTCCAACTTGATCAACCATCCACAAATAGCATCCCGCAACTTATATAACATGATCCATATGTCTAAAAATAGACATAGTCTAAAAATAGACTTTGCGACAAAAATCACCTATGTGGTCCCCACCTAGTTTAGGTGATCACTTTCCAACTAGGATCAGGAATGATGTTTCAGGATGCCTCCTTCACTGTTTCTTGTTGCAATCTTCAACATTCAGAGAGGGATCTCTCTATATGAGTGTTTTCAAAGATATTTCTTTAAGGCTTATGATATGATATTAGGCTAGTTATGAAGTACAAGGATTTTTTTTGTTTTGGTTGGGATGAATATCATCAAAATGAAGGAAGTATTTTTTAGGGGTAAAGGTTGTGAGTAGGTTGAAATAATGGTTCAACTGATAGGATAGATAAGAAACAATATCAATACATTGGGCTATTGAGTCACAAAAGGATTTAATTGCACATCAAGTTTCAAGAATGATCTATGGGGCAAGTCATCTATATCAAAGGATCTCTTTAGTTGATTTTGTGATATGGAACATTAAAAGTGGTGAAAGAAGCAAAAAAATAAGAGAACAAACGGTAGCTTAAGATCAAGTAAGGAATTTTAACCTAGCCTGCTTTCAGCATACTCTCAAAGGAAAACATTTAAGAACAACAAAGAATAGACTAAGATCAAGAAATAACTTTTAATCTAGCCTGCTTTCAGCGTAATCTTAAGGAAAACATTCAAGATAAACATAAAAATTAGCCTAAGATCACGTAAGTACTTTTAACCTATCCTGATTTTGACATACTCTTAAGGGAAACTTTCAAAACAGCTGTTGGAGAAAACACTAGAGGACAGGGCTAACCATAGACTTCCCTAGTTTCAACTTTACTTAGCATGCAATGAAAATATCATTCAAAAATAATTTCTCAAGTTTTACTTAGCAAGACATGGGCTCACCAACATTCCTTGATTGGTTACACTCTATCAAAATCATTCCCAAACACACATTTAGAAGAAAACATAAAGATAAAGCTTATCAGTGAGATTTAGGGTACTTTAAAAGTAAATCCTAATCTATATTTGCTGTTCTTTATCAGAGAAAATGGAAAGTATGGAAAACATGAGAAAAATGACAATTACAGTAAGAAAACATCACCATTGACATAGACCAGGATCCCATAAATCATCTTGTATATTTGATGTTCAAGCCAATTACAATCTTCAAGTCCAGTGGGTCTTTTACAGCTTCAAACTTCTCTTCTCAACCTAACTTTCTTCAATTACAAAACAGAGCTTCAGCATGCCTCAATAGCTATTTACATTCAATGAGTATTCAACCAACAACAATACTAGGCTCCTCATATGATATATATAGGTAAATTGAGGAGGTGGAGTGAAAGGAAGGTATAATTGTTTAATTAATACAGAGTAAATGCTTCTCGACCTTTGGGAGGCCTTATGGAGAAGATTTCAAATGTTTAACTCTGTTTTAATTAATTTTACATTAACGTTTATCTACTTTAGTCACTTTTGTTGACTTTGGAAGCTTTTGGTAGGCTGGCAATTACTTCTGAGCTATATTTGGAAAATATCTCTGATTGTGCATTAACTGTGTATTCTTTTGAGGAAAATGATCTTGTAGGTGGCATTTTGATCTTTGGAGCAATAAAGGCTTCAATGACTTGGCATTCAAAGCCTTCTTTTGGGTGATCTGTTTGTTTTATTGCTTTAAACACTGAATTAGGCCTCTGATTATGCTTTTAGGCCTTCTTATCATCTTCAGGCTTTTTTTCCTTTCTGCTGACTGTATTAACCTTTAATTATCTTTTCCTTTGATTTTCTACCTTTATTTATTTCTTTAATCACTGCGCTTTATCCATACTTTTCTTGGTTTTAGTCTTTAACCCTTTATCTCCTAATCTTCACTATATTTTCCTTTTTCTGTTGTGAACAGGTGTCTTCGGCACACGGAGGGTTTCATTTGTTTTACCAGCATTAATGGGGCACTAATAAAACATATAAAACCATGGTAAATAACCCTTTTGTGTTTTAAACCCCAAGGATCATCATCCTGGGATTTTCACCATTGGTCTGGCTATGGGGTGACCGCCATTGCACCTGCACAACACAAGCACACCATTATATAAAACCTGTGAGGGAAGGGCTAAACTGCTATCAAAGATCAGGCGGAGGCGGAACAGAGCAATATACAGAGGAGCGGGATATGCAGGTGGAGGAGGAAAAAGCATGCGGAGGAGGTTTTATGGACAAAAATGCGAAAACAGGGTTTAATTTTGAGTTTTGGCGTGAAAATAGAAGAAAGTGGTTTTACGAAAACCATGAATGGTTTTTGCGAATGATTTAGGCAGTAAGTGGTTTACGCTTGAATGAATGCAATATCATCCATCAGGCAACACGTTTCCTCCTCAATGCTGTTGATTTCGTGTCCAAGTTGCGCGTCGGGAGATTTCGATGGTCGGAGTGCGTCAGCTATTCGATCTGCGGGGATGCAGATCGATGGTGGAGAGGGAGCGTGAAAACGTGAAGTTGATCGATGGATAGGGGATTGGAGGGATAAGGGGCTAGGGATAGTGGGAGATCATGAAGGAAAGGGGGCTTTGACGACCGTTGGATATCCCAGATCAATGGTGGAGATCTGCCATCGGGGGGGGGTAAAGAGGATGGGAACAATGGAGATGGATAAGGAGGGGAGATGGAGGGTCGTTGATCTGGGTAGATCAACGGTGTGGATTACATCGGAGGTGGAAACATTGGTAGAGGAAAAGGAAAGGGTAATGAAGAAAAAAATGTGAATCGCCGATGCAATGGGGGCTAAGAGCTTGGTGCTAGGGCATGGTCTCGTGGAGGAGCAAGGGACTAGAAGCTAGGGAAAAGGGGCTAAAAAGTGGCACAGAGAGTTAGCGTTGGTTGTCAGATCAAAACTCGTTCGACAGTGGAGATCGCGTCGGGGCATCGGCCAATCGGCATAAAAAGATAAAGGGAAAAAAGAAAAGGGAACACCGATGCGCGATGGCGATGGGGCTAAGGCCTTGGTCGCGGGCACAAGGTCATATGGTGTAAAAGGCGAAAGGCTTAAGCCCTCAGGGGCTTAAAACCTTATGTTTGAAAAAAAGGTCGAAATAGGCTTTAAAAGGTGGGTTTTTTAGTGTTTTTTGAGGTTTCGATAGGAAAAAAGGGATGATTTAAACCATAAAAAAGGGTTTTTTATAAGTTTAAAAGGGATTTTTGAAGGTTTTTTTTTTTTTTTTTTAAGGAAAATGAAAGATAAATGAGAAGGAAATAAGGGGATTTTCAGAGGGAAATGGAGGATAAATAAAAGGGAAAATTGAATGATATAGGGGATTTTGGAGGAATTTATGAAGGTGAAAAGATGGAGAAAATGACTGAAAACAGTCTTCTTTTGATATCAGCAGGGTTGCTTGGTGGATTTTTGAATGAGATAGTAGTGAAGATTACTCTTAAGTTAGAAAGCACTAGAAGGCTTCAAGAATGAGAAATTTTCTATGAAAATAATCTCTTGAAGGCTCAAGACCTATTTTAGCCATCATTTGCTATGACAAAAATTTACTGATGGCTAACAGTGGCTCCACTTGGGGATGGCAGCTCCTTGGAGGTGTCAAGAACTTTAGAAATTGATCTCTGGGATGTATACCTGTGCCTTATCCATGAAAACCTCTTCTTCTTTGATCATGCTACTTTAAAAATATGATCAGTACTTTGTATCAGCGAAAAAATTTCTCCCAAACATTCTACCTACATAGCCTACTTTTCCTAAAAACAATTCTTCATAAGGTGCACTTGGAATTACAAACCTTTTGACATCAACATTTTATTCTTTTATTGAAAGCAGGAAACTAATCTAAATCCACCCTTATTTCTTCCATGAGTTCAGATTGAACAGTTGAACTCATTAATTCTCTACCTAAGCTACTATCTGTCAGTATTAAACTGTCTGGCATATTTTATTCTTTATATTCTAAAATAGAAATTTAAATACAAACAAACCAGGATTAAGCTATCTGATTTGCTACAAGACTATGGCATAAAAGCAAGCTACACATAGACTGAATTTTTTCAGAAATTTAAACAAAATTGTGAAGGCTTAAGATCCGAAAATTTTAAGCATCCTTCATTCTTCTTATGACTCAGATTTTGATTTTTTTTTGAGCCATCCTTTCTTTTGATTCTTTAGTTCAATTTTTTAGTGCATTAGAACCATTATTTTCTTTTTTATTTGGCTCAGATTTTGGTCTGATTAGAGCCATTTTTCTATCCTATTCTAATCTACTGATAAGCCAAGATTCCATTGTTTGGCTAATCTCATTCACTAACCTATCAGCAATAAATTGAAATCTATCTAGTCATGATTAGGTTGTATGACTAAATAGCAGTTCTCTCTTTTGGTAGTGGCATTTAAGCTTGCACACTTTCAGGGTTTCCTTTCTTTTTTGGTATGGGGTTGTACCTTTCTTCTTTTATTTCTGCCCTCTTTTTCTCTTTTTCTATTGTTTTTGTATTTTTCTCTTTTTTCAAATTCAAAATCAGTGTTATATACAATGAACAAAAAAGCCTTGAAACTAAAAATATTAGTTAACATAAATAATGTTTGAGCATCCTGCCATTGACAGGACCTCCAAAATATTCAGCTCCGTCCAATTCTTGAAGAAAGAATACATTGTTCCCAATAGCAGATTGGATAAGATAAGGGCCTTGCCATAAACTATCAAATTTTCCATGTTTTCCCTTATCTTCTCTCCTTGAATCCCATTTCAATACTTTATCACCAATCTTAAAATCACTTGCCTTAGTTCTTTTTTCAAAAAACTTCTTGATGTTTTCTTGTAGTTGCTGTGCTCTGATGTAGACTTCCTCTCTGGTTTGTTGTAGATGTATGGTCTGATTTATTCTTCTTGTCATATCATCATCTTTAGACTGTACTTCTTGGATCAACTTCATGACTGGCACTCCTAAACTGGTTGGAAATATTGTATCTATTTCATACACTAGCTAGTAAGGATACATCCCAATTTACTTTTTAACTGTCAATCTGTCTGCCCATAATGCATGTACTAGCTTACTGTGCCATGATTTCTTGTTATCTTCCAGCAACTTCTTGATAATGTTTACCAAACTTTTATTTGAAGATTCTGCCAACCCATTACCTTGAGGGTAATAAGTTGTAGAATGACCGAATATAATACGATATTTATAACAGAATTATACCATCTTTTTAGACCCAAATGCAGAAGCATTATTAGTTGTGATCTTTCTAGGATAGCCAAATCTAGACAATATATGGTTTTCAAGGACTGAAATGATGACTTAGTCTATGGAATTTCTAGATGAGATGGATTTTATCCACTTGGTAAAATAATCTGTTTCTATGAGGATAATCTATGTTGGGTAGATGAAGCAGGATGGATTTCCCCAATGAAGTCTAGACCCCACTGCTGAAAATGAGCTTCAACAATGATTGGTTGCAGAGGTAAGGGAAACCGTTTTATTTTGCCTTCAAAAATTTGGCATTTGTGACAGGCAATAATCATTTTGTGGATATCTTGAAAGAGGGTGGGCTAGTAGTAACCATCTCTAAGGATTTTGTTAGCAGTTGACTTCCAGTAGAGGTAGCCTCCACATTCTCCTTCATGAAACTCGTGCTTGATCTTATCTGCATCATTCTCAGGAAAACATTTAAGCAATAATCCACTAGCATTTTTCCAATATAACCATTTATCCAAAATGCAATAATTTACAGCTTTCAACTTTAAGAATCTTGCCTTTGTTTTAGAAAAACCAAGAGGGGCATTAAGATTGAGAAAAACATACAAAATATCAACATACCAAGATGAATTCAGAAAATGATCTTCACTAATTTGAGTTGTCAACTCCTCTCGTTCATCTAATGCATTAAACATGTTTATATTAAGAGCTTGAAAGTTGGATTCATCCATAAGTTTTGCTAGTCCTTGACCTTTTATGAGATTAGTGGGCTTGATTTCTAAGTCATATTCTAAAATTACAGCAATCTACTTTCATTTTTTTCCATCTGGATCTTGGGTCAATATGTCTTTTACAACTAAATGAGGCACAAATGCTATAATATGGGAATGTAAAATGTAAACTCTGAAGTCTTTTAAGGCTTTGACCAAGGCAAAGGCTTGTTTTTCCATTATATTGTACTTCAAAGGTGCATCTCTTAATGCCTTGCTAAAAAATGCAATTGGCTGCTCTTGTCCATTCAAGTTTTTCTGTAATAGGACAACGGCTACTGTGTGTTCTGATGCAAATGCAAAAATGAAGAAATATTTTGTAAAATCAGGACTAATAAGAACTGGTGTTTTGGTAAGTGCTTGTTTTACCAGCTCAAATGACTTCTTTGCTTCCAAGGTCCATTTAACTCCTTCTCTCTTTAGCATATTTTTCATGTTTCTAAGGAGTTCAACTAGATTGGGTATGAACCTTCTCAAGAAATTAATCTTTCCAATGAAAGATTGAAGTTCCTTGATGTTTCTAGGATGGTTGATTTGAAATATACCATCAATCCTTTTTGGGTCTATCCTTATTCCCTCTTCTGATATGACGTGTCCAAAATTTTTACCTTCTTGGAGACCAAACAATGTTTTCTTTGGATTTAAGGACAACCCAAATTTTCTGCATTTCTCAAAGAATTTTCTCAAGTCTATTAGGTGTTCTTCATCTTTTTTGAATAGACAGTGATATCATCTAAGTAAATCACCATGAAGTAACCTATTTCTTCTGAGAATGATATATCCATGGCTCTCTGAAATGTGGCACTAGCATTCATTAAACCAAAGGGCATTTTCAAATACATGAAAGTACACCAAGGAGTAGTAAAGGCTGTTTTAAGTTGATCATTAGGATGTACCAATATTTGATTGTAACCTGAGAAGCCATCTAGCAAAGAAATTCTTTTAGAACCAACTACCCTTTGCAAGATATGATCCATTTTGGGTAAGGGATAGTTGTCCTTTAATAAGGCTTTGTTTAAGTTTCTAAAATCAATGCAAAGCCTTATTTCTCCTATTTTCTTCCTAACTGATACAATATTAGACACCCACTCTGAGTATCTAACAGTGACTAAAATTCCAGCATCATACATTTTTCTAATTTCTTTCTCTACCAGAGGTAATTGAACAGGGTTGATTCTGTGCAATTTTTGTTTAAAAGGCTTCTGGTTTTCTTTGAGGGGTATCTTATGCTGGATTATTTCTATATCATATGATTTCAGGTCTTCATAACTTTATGCAAATACATCAGAAAATTCTTTAAAAAATCTCAATGCATTTCAATTTAATGTGAGCTGGTAGTGTCTTGGATAATTTGATCATTTTGGGCTTTTCCTCACTGCCTATGTTGCATTCTTCCACTTCAGTTTCAATAGGTTCCATTTTTGGCTTTTTGGCAACATCATTCAAGTCAAACAATTCTTCTAATGGGACCAGTCACTTTGGCAAGTTGTGATCTCTAGATTGCAGCACTTATAAGTCTTCTTTTTCTAAATCTGTGCTATTTTCTATTTTATGTTTGGGTTCATGGGTTAACAGATTTATATCAGCAATCTCAAGAGACTTTTCTTCTTCAAAAAGTGGGTTTTCTTCAGTAGGATAGTCTTGTTCCTAGTCTAAATCTAAGTTCGATATTTCAAATTCATTTTTGGATTGTAGGAAGTCTTCTATTTCTTTATCTCCATCAAAAACTTGCTAGTGTTTTTCATTATCCGAGATAGCTGTTCTATATTTGACTTGGGTGGTGCATTGCTTAGTTTCATAAGATGTTAGACAAGTTCTAGCAGCAAAGGCTAATCCATTAGCAATAATGTTTTGGTCCCTTGGGACAAAGATGAGTTGGAATTCAACAAATGTTTTAAACAAATCCATGACATCCTCTCTATAGGCTCTAAGTCTAGGATGTTTAGCAGTGTATTCCCCATTTACTTTTCTGATTATCAATTCTGAATCCCCATGAACTTTTATTCTTTTGGCCCCTAATTTCTTCAATAAATGAAGGCCTAAAAGGAGAGCTTCATACTCTGCTATGTTGTTTGTACATTGGAAGTTTAATCTATAGGAATGACCCTCAGCATGATTGTTTTTAGTGTTTTTCATCCATATTCCTGCTCCTGCACCAGTTTTAGAGCAAGACCCATCAAAACTCATACTCCAAAGAGGGTTGTTTTCAGATTTGTCATTTATTTTATTGTTGTCCTCTTTTTTTTGCTTGCCTAATATGTCACTGTGTTATTCCCATAGGTCTGTACTATGCTGAATTTTGTTTTGTTCCTCAAGATTTTCAATGCTTTGAGGTCTTATTCTTTGATTTTCACGATCTGCCCTATTTTTATGATTCTTTTGGACCTCAAGACCTGTGATCTGTTTGTTGTAATTTTCTGAGTTAGCAAATTGTCTTTTAGTTTTCTCTTTGTTTTCCTCTTCATCTATAACTGCCATTATGTTTTGATGTGGAGTGACCACTACATTGGCTGATGTTTTATTGATTAACTCTTGCTCATTAGGAATCTCATCATTATAAACAATGAATGAGTCAAGGTTAGTGTGTATGGAATAAAGAGGAGATTTTTCTGGTCTTTCTTAGTTACTCACCATGTATTTCATATGTGTTTCCCTATAGAGTGTTCTACGTTGACTGAAGACAGGGATGGTGGCATAAGTCATATCCATTTACATAGTACCTTGCAACTTAGCACCCCATGATCTTGAAAGAAGAATGCCATATTTGGGGGGTATATCAGCCACTACAATGTCCATCATTAAGCTTTTGGCTGGGATTTGAGTTAAGTTAACACATAGATCTTTTATAAGGCCTAGGAATCTTACTCTACTTGAATCAAAGGAATACAAATCCTTATAAGGTATAGTTACCTCAAGGCCTAATTTTTCCATTATTACTTTAGGAATGAGATTATGTGATGCTCCTGAATCAAGCATGGCATTGTGCAAAATGTTATCATGGATGTTCAAACTGATGTAGAATGGAGGGGTAGTTCCTTCTTGAAATTTTCCTTCAATCTTAGGACCAAACAAAAGCTCTGGTGTATCATCATTTAAGTTAACAGTATCATGAATTTATTCTATGTTTAGAGCTTTCAAAACCTGACATCTATATACATTTTGAGTGACTAACTCAGTGAGTGCGACAGAGATTTTAATTTTGGCAATTTCACTCTCTAGGCTAAAGGGAATCTGATTTTTCAAAATGTTTGGTTCATCCTTCTTAGTCACTGATTCATCAGCAAAAACAACTTGTTGATTTCTACTATTTATAGTAGTTAAAATGGTTTTTTCAGGAGCATTAGCTGAAATTCTAGTGCTGCTAAGGTCACCACTCTGTTTTTCATTGATTTGGGTGTTTTTTCCATTGTTTGGATCAAAAATTTCAGCCACTGTTTTATGATTTTCTGCTCTATTTTTGGAAGTATTTATAGGGTTGTTTTTGGCAGAATTTTCAGAGGTTTTCTTCTTGAGAGATTCTTGATTCTTTTTACTTCTTAGGTAATATTTTTTAGGTGATCCTATGATGGTATTTTCAAAGTCTGGTTCATAGTATTCAGTTTCTGGTCTTCTGTCATCATAGGGTGTATATAGACCTTGTTTTCTTTGATGGAGGAAATCAAAATCCTCATTGCTTGCTCCCAACATGTTTATGTGATCATCCTCTGTTTGTTCATTTGTTTCTTCATCCTCATTGACATATTTTTCTTGAAAATGAGGTCTGATATGTTGATCAACATCTCTTTGTCTATTTTGAGGTTGATTTCTCCTAAAGTTCTGATTTTGGTTTTGGGATTGATTTCTGTTTTGAGGAGCTGATTGATTTTCTCCAAATTGAGCTCTCTCATACATGCTCATTCTCTCCATCATCTTATACATCATCCTTTCCAGTTTTGAGTCATATGTGGAAGGTGTAGCCTCATCCCTATATGATACCCTCTTCTCAGTCTTCATTCTAGCTCTCTTCTCAGTCAGATTTGTTTCCATACTAAGAGCTCCCTTCTGCATGTCTTCTAAAGTTAAGGGGTCCCTTTCTCTTAGCTGATAGGCCATTTCAAGATCAAATCCTTTAGGGAATTTGGCCAAATTTGAGCCTTGTGGAGGTTTCAAATCTGGGGGTAGTGCGTTATAAACACTATTAAATCTAGTGCAATAATCTTAAACACTTTCTCCAGTATTTCTCTTGAGGTTGTTGTAATCTGAAATTATTTGGAGAGGGTTCTTCATAAATTGCCATTTGTTTATGAATGTTTGATGGAAAGCTTGGAGATCATTAATAATATGAGGGGTTAAGCCTTTGAACCATTTTCTTGCTTCTCCCCCTAAACTTTGAGCAAATAATCTAAGTTTAATGGTCTCATCATCTATCTCATTTCTATCAAAATAGTCATTCATCTTGTCCACATGTATTTGAGCAGTAATGGAACCACTAGCATCATATAATGGGATTTTGGATTGATAGTCCTATGGAAAATTGGCTAAAGGCAAAAGAAGGACTAGAGGAGCATACCATGCTGCCATGATAGGAGGTTGTGGAAAAAATGGGAGGATTACAAGTGGAGGTTTTATGAAAGGAGGAGGAGAATGGAATGGAGTAGTTTGAACAGTGGGTGTATGGATAACAGAAGTACTTGGACCAGCAAGAGACTGTTGAGCAGATCTAGCATGAGAAAAACCAAAGTTATGAATGAAATGAAGGTCAGGTGGAGTGGTTTCTCTACTATCAGTATGTTCACCACTATGTTGGGGTGAGTTTGAAGGCTCAAATTCTATCTGATCTATATCACTAAGTGACTTAGTTCTGGATGGGTTTCTTAAGTCAACTTGTGTATTTTGTAGAGCTAAGAGGTTTTCAGGGACAAAATTAGCTCTATGAATTGGTCTGACAACTGTTGAAGTCTTGGATTTAGGAGATTAACTAAGGATACTTTCTGGATTATAAACTATCTTAGGAGGATTTGGGTCAGGATAGGCTCTAGTATAAATTCTTCTAGAAGCCACTATGTAGTGTTTTTAGACCCAATGATGAGAAAATTTCAGCCAAATATGACAGTCTTTTAAAGGCTAACTAATATTTT